>JARVGW010000682.1:12000830-12012960 GCA_031762495.1 Anablepsoides rubrolineatus | reverse complement strand
ATAGAAATAACAACAGTGTAAATAGAAATAATAACAGAGTAAATAGAAATAATAACAGTGTAAATAGAAATAATAACTGTGTAAATAGAAATAACAACAGTGTAAATAGAAATAATAACAGTGTAAATAGAAATAATAACTGTGTAAATAGAAATAACAACAGTGATATACTCTGAAGCTAAAAACAGTATGACATTTTGCAGGATTTCTATATTTTTGAAGAATCTATTTACCCAGTTTCCTCTTAAGTTGCTGTGTTTTTGGACATTGTTTTTGGCTGTCAGATTAGAGGATCTTAAAAACTAATAAATTCACATCTTTAGCTCCTCACTCCCCTCTGCTCCTGGTCTGTTTACACATCTGCGCTCACTTAGCAGAACTGGAGCTTTTGTGTAAAATCTCAACAACTCTCTCAAGATTTACGGCTTTGTTCTTCAAACGGTGCTGCACCGTCTTACTTTCTGAGTGGCCATTTTAATCATGCAGTAATCGTTGACTCAATAAATTGGCCATTGACAGTTTTTATCCCCTGATGTAAGAAATACATTTTATAGTAAAATGTCAGCCCCTTGCTGCGAATTGAAGAAATGCATTTCTCAAAGGAAGAACTTTTTTTGGCTTTACTTTTAGGTCCGACTGAAAAAAAAATACAAATTTTAAAAGTTGCTCTGTGAGATTTCTTAATTTCTTGCTTAGACACTGAATTTATTCAGCCCTGATCTAACATAAAATATAATTGAAACACAGTAAAGACAAGATTATTTGAATTTTTTTTTAATTACTTTTAATAGATGAAGTCAGCTGGATCATTAAAAAGCACAGCTGACATTTCAGAAATGTAGCAAAACAAACAAAAACAAAAAATAGTAAATTAAAAAACTAGTTAATGATATAAGCCCAGCTGGACAAGAGTGAAGGATGACATCAAATCTCTATAATGTTGTTTCCTCTTTGTGTTCAGACCACCTGCGCCAACCTGGATATTTATCTTCGGGGCACGCTGGGTCAGTACCTCCTGAACGTCTCCACAGCTGCAGAGCTGTGCAGCCAGACTCTGTGCGGCTCCCACGGCCGCTGCCTGCGCAAAAACTCCGACAGTGACGTCTACCTCCACCTCAACCCCCTCACCCACAGCTTGGAGCGTCAAAACGACAAGCTGACGGTGAGCGGCGAGCTCGGAGAGGAGGACAGGGCGGCTTTTCACAGGGACTTTCAGTGCCAGTGCTACAGCGGGTTCCTGGGGGAGGTCTGCGACGAGAAAGACCCGCTACACCAGCGAGGGGCGGCCGCTCGGGCCCGGACGTCGCCTGTGCAGCGTCTCATCTTACTGTTCGCCTCCGTGCTCCTCTGTTGCACATAACTGCAACCGGTTCAAGCACAAGTAGAGACAAAATATAGACGTTACAGAAAGTGGAACTTGATCTTCGTTGATAGGATGTTTAAACAACGGAGAGCTCGCTGGAAATCATTCTGTTTACATGTGCCTCTTGGTCACTGTTTCCCAAAGTGTCAAATTTCCCGTTTTGTATAGAGCTCAATCTTCTGTAGTTAGTGTGTTTAATAAATTGATCGACTAACTTGGTTGGTGGTGAAAGTGGAAACAATGCACTTAAACCAGCACAATATATTTAAAGTGTCTGGTTTTATATCTTTAACAACATAGTTGTTTTTTTTTCTGATGTCTGTCGATTTTATGCAGGCGGTTGCAGTATTTCTATTTATTTGAATGTATTGTTAGGTGTTTCTGTGTGCCTTTATTTGTATGTTTGAATCATGACTACTACGTTTTAAATGAACCACCAGAATTCTACATCAACGGCTTCATGTTTCAGATATTTCACCTCGCAAGCACATTATAAAAAGCCACTTTAGGTGTTTATTCATATTCAGACACATGCTGTTTTTTAATACACGACTTTTGCCTCAGTAAATAAACTTTTGTTTTTCTGAGCTTGTGTTTCACTTGAAACTGTTGAAACTTAACATAGGTATTTTTTTTTGTTCTCAGTCAGTAAAAGTTCTGTTTCAGAGGAAAACATCAGTGAGTCACTTTTAATTTGGAAGCCAACGGCTGCTGTTCTGAAGGAAGCATACAGCAGCTTCTTACCCCTTCCTCATGTAATTACAGGGTGCACTTATTCAAGTTATTTTTACTGCTATAATGAGTTGAGCAAAGCTTACGCATAAATTTGGACATGGAGGAGTTCATTATGGCTTCTCTTGATCGGCACTTGGAGGAGAACTCTGTGACCCCCTCAATAAACTGTTTATTTTTAGTCCTGTTTGGATGTTTAGACTGAAAACAACAGAGTCAGGGTCTGCATCATTTGTATACCAGCACCTATAGGGGAGTGCTGAGTGCTTTGTTTTGATGCCGCTATCCAAGTAGTGAATTGGATTATAGAGTCAATAAATCTGCTGATAATTATAAATTCCAGTTTGTGCTGTTCACAGTGGACATCTTTTTAAAAATATTTTAATTGGTTTATTGCATGGGACAGCATGGCAGAGCAGTGGTTAGAGCTGTCCAGGGCCGGCCTTAGCATATTTGTCACCCTTGCATAATTTCAGGTAGTGCCCCTTGTGCGGTTTTCTAAATCTCATTTACCAAATTAAATACATGTGTCTTTGATATTTATATCTAAAGAAATCAGGTTGTCCAATAAAATATTTAATATAATTCATTAAAAACAGAATACCAGGCGTCTACCTCGAATCTGCCAATAACATGCTGACAGCAACGAGGAACACCTGTTCATGTTAACCAGCAGCTGTGGAGAGAAGCAGTTCTAGGGGGGTCTGGGGTATGCTAAGCATTTTCCAGCCATTTAAAGAGCATTTTACAAAATTCTTGCGATTAATAAAACAACATAAAATCACTATTTTATGAAGATAAAAACACTGAAAACCAGACTTTAACCTGAAATTTATCTGAGATCTTCTATGGGAAAAATTCTATAAATTTCATAAAATTAAATCTGTTTTAATCATTATTTAAAAAAATATAATTTACAATATTATATTGAAATTTACTTTAAGAGAACTTAAGAGAGGTTTTATTTATTTTGTTCCATTCTTACTGTCAAAAGTTTGTTTTAAAGTTGTGTTTTCACTAGGAGTATAATGCTGTGTTTAAAACATGTTAGTTAATAAAATTCTTGCTAAAAAATAATAATTATGACCAGAATAGGTTATAAACTTTAGACAAACTTTAGTCATTTTTCTTTGCCTGTGACTTTAAGCCTGACTTGCACAATTTGCATGTTTCTTCTCATTTGTTGGTGGAAAAACTTCTTCTCACATCAGATTGGTTCACTTTTTTTCTTCTCCTCACTTCCTCTTTCTTTTCCTGTTCTGGACCATAGGTTCTTGAACAGACCACAATCCCTCTCCAGCTGTAAACCAGAACAGTGAGTGTGAGGTAACTTTTTTTGTTTTATCTTTTATCTTTATTTTTACATTTTGCGTAAATGTATAGCTTGTTTTTAGTCCAGTGGAACATACTCCACACATGTTTGTGGTTATCTGGTAAATCATAGAAGGTTTTCAGATAAAAAGTAATATACAGTTAAATATTCTAAATTTAAATTACTCTGTAAAAAGTTAGTTTTATGTGGCCTCTCACAACCTAAACTATAGTTGCAAAAATGATATTTCTGTTGCTTCTTATTTAGTTATTTTACAGCCTTTTGTTGTCCTGTTTCAACTATTTTCAGATGTTAATAACAGCAAATACAAAGTTATTTTTATTTTATTTTTTTCCAGAAATTGTACAATTTCTTTGTTAAGAAATTTGATATGTTTGCCACAGATCGTTATGAATAAAATATTGGTTTATGTTTTTAATTTACATTTTACACAAACATTCTAACTATTGAGGTTGCAAAACAAGAACCAATAGGAGCTTTATTTTGAAATGCCTTCTTAGAACCCTCCACCAACACTGACTTGTTTCTCGTTGCAGAGATGTGGTCTCTTCATCCTGAGATTCTGCCGCTCTTCCATCTGATCAGCCTCATTCCTGGGCTGCAGGCTGCATCCATGTTCTCCCTCTTTCCTTTCCTCACCGTGTGGAACGCCCCCACTGAGCTCTGCCTCTCCCGCTACGGTGTGGACCTCGACTTGGGAATGTTCAGCATCATCCAGAACCAGAACCAAACCTTTATGGGGGGAAACATTACCATTTTTTACGCCGAAAAGCTGGGCCTGTACCCAAGATACTCGGAACAGGGGGTTGCTGTTAACGGAGGGGTTCCACAGAACAGCAGCCTCGAGGAACACCTCAGGGTTACGAGTCAAAATATCACGGCTTACATGCCTGAACAAGATTTCCAGGGCATGGCTGTCGTGGACTGGGAGAGCTGGAGACCCGTGTGGGAGAGAAACTGGGCCAGTAAACAGGTGTACTGGGAAGGTTCAAGAGCACTGGTGAAGTCCAAGCATCCAGACTGGAAACCGGCTCAGGTGGAAGCCGCTGCACGAAAGGAGTTCGAGCAGTCGGGGAGGAAATTCATGGAGGAAACTTTAAAACTGGCGCAGAAGATGAGGCCGAATGGTTTGTGGGGGTTTTATGGGTTTCCCAGCTGCTACAACCAATACAGCAACAAAACGCTCAACTACACAGGGGAGTGTCCGGCTGTGGAGCTGCAGAGGAACGACAAGCTGTCGTGGTTGTGGAACATCTCCTCTGCTCTGTACCCCGACATCTACCTCAGCCTGGAGCTCCGAGGCGTCGGCAGAGAAGTGCTCCTCTACGTTCATCACCGCATCCTGGAGGCCATGAGGGCCTCGGCTCAGGTGACCCCGGCCGAGCCGCCCGTCTTCCCCTACGCCCGCATCGTCTACACCTACTCACTGAACTTCCTCACGGAGGCGAGTAGCAGGCCTATATCCGCTGAAACATTCTGGGATTGTTGGGATCTGATGGAAATGTTCTTCCCCTGCAGGAACATCTGGTTTACACGGTCGGAGAGAGCGCGGCTGTAGGATCTGCAGGGGTGGTGCTTTGGGGTGACAGTGCCTTCTCTAAATCTAAGGTGCAACACAAACATAACATTTAACTTATTATATTCTTCACATCAGTGTGAGACTGAAACAAAGTACCAGAAAAAACTAAAAACTTTAAATGTAAAATTGATCCTTTTTTCATTTTTTGTTTCCAGGCTTCTTGTGTTGCCGTCAAATCCTACATCGATGACACTTTAGGGCCTTATCTGGTCAACGTGACGTCGGCTGCTGTCCTCTGCAGTCAGACCATGTGCTCCTCTCAGGGACGGTGCCAGAGGAAGAACCTCAAGTCCCGGAGCTACCTCCACCTTGACCCCGCTGAGTGGAAGATGGTGTCGGAGGAGAAACCAGGAGGAAGGAGAAACTACCAGGTTGTAGCACAGACGGGCACTCGGAAGGTGCAGCTCAGGAAGTCTGAGTTTCGGTGCAAGTGTTATCCTGGGTGGGGCGGTGAGGACTGCTCCAAGAGACGTTAAATAAATAAAAAAAGAACAAATAACCCATTTTGATTTGTTAAGTAATCTTTCCATTATAAGAGACAAAAATACAGTTTATGTCATCAACAAGCTTTCTTAGCTCAGACCTTAAAACAAAAATCAAAGTAAACACCACAAGAGTGAGTATTTCCTTTTAATGTAAGGTCTCAAAAAAAACCTCTTTTTAGTTCATGTGCTCATCGAGTCGGTAAACCACAGGACATGTGAGGGTTTGTCATTAAAATAGAGCACATTTTTTAACCACGGTGCGTGTCCAATTTGCAGAAGTAACAAAATGGAACATTATTGAGCTTCACTTCTGAGAATGATTAAAACAGAATAAGTGAACTAAATGTGTTTCTTTGAGTTGCATTGAATTAATTAAGATACATAAATTACATACCGAGATCTGCTGATGTGGAAATATAGTGACCTTTTTGTTCTTACTTGAGTTTAAGACATGTCATAAAACTGTGAAGCTACAGAATCACATGCTACAATTTAGGGAACCATGATGTGAAACCTAAAGTCTCAAGCTTGTCACTCTTGATAAAATAAAATATTTGTTTTCTTACAAATAAAAAAAAAGACTTCTATCTACTTGCTAACCATAGCTAACTGTGCAGTCAGTTTGTCTCATTTTGCAACTCATGCAATAATTTTACAGATTTTCTTGGTACTTGTGACACAATGACCACAATATGTAACTTTAACAACAACCCCCTGAACTTCAATTTCTGCTTTAAACTAAAGGTTCAGTTCTAAAACACACACTTTTTTACAAAACATTGCACACAATTCTCTGCATTTTGGTACAATTTTGATGAAGAAAAAATGTTTTCACAAGGAACACATTGCCATTCAAAACTCTAATGCTGATTTCCCTACTGTGCACCTGTCACACAGTATTAGCAGTCAGAACATTAGCTTTAGAGTGAGAGGAAGATGAGGAGAGCAGGGCGGATGATGAGGGCCAAGGTCCTGATGAGATCAGAGCCACTTTGTGTCATCTGAAAATAAAATGCCTTTTTGAAAAGAAATAACATTGTTTTGAATGTAAAATTTCATTTTGCAGAATAATTGAGGGGTTTTTCCTATTGTGTGATTTTGGATTTGTGTGTAGAGTTCTGGGAGTTTGAAGCATGCTTTCAGAAAATGTATGTGAACAATCGAGAAAAACTACTTGATTTAAACTTTTTTGTGGTTTTGACCAGCAGGTGGTGCTGTAGGACAATAAGCTAGGAGACAGACATCAAGGTCACATCTCTGAGAGCTTAGTCACAAAAAGAGTGAACTAAATGCACAACAAAATCATGTTTGACTCAGGTTGTTAGATTTTTGGCTTTATATGACTTTCTGCAGCAGCTGATCATCCATAGTGAATTAAAACGGAACCAAAAATGAACAAGAGGTGACCTTGATTGATTTAGGAGTGGCATACACACAGAGCTGTTGTCTCATCTGATAGCCTCTGCTGCAGTCACTGATTCACTGATTCTCAGTTTCTCTTCTGTGGCCCTGAAGGTAGAGGAGACTGGAAGAACAGACGCTCACAAACCCCTGCTGTCCCCTGCTTCCACCTTTATCATACTTGACTGACCTGTGACCAAAAAAAAGACATTTTCTTTTTGTTAAAGGCAACCACCACATATTTACTACTTGCTATTTAAAACAAAAAGTTGTTACTGTCAGGTAATTGCTCAACTTATTCACCGAATCCAAAAACAAATATTTCCCTGTAGATGTTTGATAAAAGCAAGAAAAAATGCTCAAAATTGCTCTCACACTGACAGTGTTTGTCTGTTTCTTTATTGTCACAGCAATTTTCTTCATCCTGAATGCCTAAAATTTGCTTCCTGGGTCCAAATGCGGAGAGGAGATTATAACCTAATGATGCTGAGTTGTTTTTGAAAAGCTTGTTTTGTTCATGTTTGTTTGTTTACCATATTGATGATATATTCAAAATGCAACATATAGCTGAAGTTCAAATGTTCACCATCAGCAATTAATTATTCAAAGCAATGAAAGTAGCTTTCCATTTAAAGACTGCATATCACCCACTGCTTTGTATGCCAAAATTTTACACAAAGTTCTTATGTGATGTTAGCACTTGGAGAATGTGTTGCGGATGACTCTCAGCTACCACCTCACCAAAACTGTAGCTCAATATCTGTAAAAGAAACTGCCTTATAGCCATTTTTATGTTTGACAAGGTTGATTAGCTGTGGTGACCATCTTGAATAGGGTTGATTCCAAAAGTTAATCAGTTGTAGATGTTCATCCAATGATTTCCTTTTGAGAGTTTCAGTAAGATATACCCACTGGTTCATGAGATATTCTGCTAACAGACAAAGAGGTTTGTCTCTAGCAGTTAACGCCAAAGTTTTAAACTGAAATCTTGTGCAATCTGTTAGTACTCAAAGTATGTGCTGTGGATGATACTCAGCTATGACCACACCACATTTTGACTTAATGTTTGTTAAAGTGACTGATTTAAAGCCATTTTTGCATTTGATAAGGTTGATTGAGTATGGGGGTCATCTTGAATGGGCCTGACTTCAAAAGTTAATCAGTTGTGGATGCACATCTGATGAGCACTTTATAAGAGTTTCAATAAAATCTGACCAGTGGTTCAAAAGATGTTTTGCTAACAGACAAACAAACACACAGGCATGATTGCCTGCCTTTCATGGACAGTAATGAGTTTCAGACATTCAAAGCCACATTTTAAAGATATTATCACAAACCTTAAAATTGCCTCTGCACATTCACAGAAGGCCATTTGGATCTGTTTATCTGCTGTGAGTCCCCCTACCCCCCCATCTCTGCCAGGTCTGGCAGTCCTTTCTTCCCCTATCCCCTCATCGCTGCATTTCTTCATTTTGGCGTCTCGCTCTGTCACCCCTCCATGGTCACGTCTCCTCCCTTTTTTTTTCTTGCACAGCTCGGTCTGGAGATCGTCTCGCTCGCTCTGGGTTTAATAACTGTTTTGTCACGCTCCGTCTCAGTGTCCTTCAGAGGAGTCGACTCTGATCAGGTTCCTTAAAGATCTGATGGTGCACACTTGTTTACATGATTTGTGTGTGTAGAAGTCATCAAAGCCACATTGTTGCGCGTTGATCAGGCTGTTACACGCAGGATATTTGCCTTGAAAATGTGAAAGGGGTCTGTGAGCGTGTCAGGGGGGCTCGGTTTGATGGGGTTTTGTGCATCTACAGAAAGAAGTTGCCCATTCACACGCACAATCATCACACTTTATCATGTTAATGCACATTTGATACTTTTTCTTTTACAAATTATACAAAATCTAAACCTAAATTGAAAGTTTTGATTAAGTTTTTGATTTTGGATATCTTCTTCCCTCTTCATACATCTTTTTTTTTATCCTGTCCTTATTGGCTTAAATTGTAAATGTGTGAGTTTTAGGATATTTTCTGGTATAATCACATACTTTGCCAGAACTCACAGCTCTGGGGACCTAAGCTCAGTCCTAAAACTTCATTTAAAACATAAAGAAATCAAACTTTCCTGCACACCTGGAGATGAGGAGATAAAATAAAGATTGTTGCAGTTCCACTTGTATCTTTTTTTTATTAGATATCACAAAATCTAACACGAACTGCTGCAGAGCATCCAAAACAAAACTGTACTTCTAAATAAAAGCTGACAAAAAGCTTATAAGGAAAGATGGTTTTGGATGGACTCATTAAAATCAGTGCAGCAAATCAGAGACATTAAAAAATACTGGGACGCCACAGCACCATCACTTACACCTTATAAATTTTGAGTGTATGCTGACCAGCATCATTAAATCTAACAGTAAAGCAAAGAAAAAGATGATTGGCAGCTAATTCTATATGTTCGCCTGTGTAAAGCTTTTTTTTATTCAAAGATATCTCTGTTGAGGATTTGCTTCTTTGTCACACGTTTCTCGTCGTGTGATGATGGGTCTAAATGTCTCACTAAACCCACACCAGATCTCCAAGACTTTCAGCTTAAAGCAACAGGAAACTTACATTCTGACACCTCCAGAGTCACACAATAAATGTATATTATGGAAAATATCAACACTGTTCAATAATTTACCAAAAGAACAAAACAAATTCCCCTGACAGAGGCCGATCAAACTGCACAATATGTAATTTCATCTCAAAACATCGGCCAATCAGTTGCTCAGAATCTCTGCCGCTGTCAACTTGATCCTGATAAATGGAAAATATTTTCTTTCTTCATGGATACACATTGATGACATTAGGCCCTGATGAAAGAAGACAATAAATAAATGTAGTGTAATGAGAAAATAACTAAGATGTGTTTTTTTCTTCACTGATCCTTTTTCATTTGTAATTATTTCTCTCTCTCTCTCCCCCTACAAGCTTAATTCATTCCAGCATTCTTTCAATCATTTTACAGAATTTGATCTCGGCTCATTTGAATAAACATTTTGCTCCGTATTAGTCTGGGTAATGAAGTGGAGCTCTGAAGAAAAACGCTTCTGTTTATGAGAGTATAGAGACCGCTGTGGCACGAAAAGATTGTCAGACTGGTCAAGTCAGCGGATAAATTGCTAATTGGATACCAGATTTCATCTAATATTAAGTACCAACAATGACTTATAATTTTCTTGAACAGAGTTTAAATGTCAAGAATGATACTTGTAGAGTTTAGTAAAAAAACAAACAAACAAACAATATAAATATAGAAATACATATTACTGTATTTAGGTAGATGTATACTTTTTAAACTTTAATGAAAACTGATTTTCCAAAAACTTTATTTGATTATTGATATTTGAAAGAAATATTAAAGTGTCATCTACAGATGACGTGTCAATAATATTACTTCCTAATTATTTATATAGTGAGCATCAGTTAGTTTTTATTGCATCATATGGTCCCAAAATATAGTCTGCACCATGAACTATCTCATGTAGTAACAAAGCAGGCTGAGACGTTATCGCCATAAATTTGAGTAACCTGTGATTATTCTACAGACTAAATCAATTATACTTTACTAAAAAGTAAAAAAATAATAAATAAATTTTTTATCCCCTACTTGTGGAGCCCCCAGTATGGCAACCTCAAGGTTCCCACATACTTGGGAGTACTGTGTGCGGTCCATGAGCTGCCAGATTTTTTTCAATTCAAAAAATTAATTTATTTCATTAAAAAAACAACTATATACAATAAAAACCAAAGTAAATACACAAATCAAACATCTAAATGAAATGAAAGGTAGCAGAAGAAAAACAAATCTTATAATGTCTGCCCCTTTTATCCACAGAATATATTCAAACAAAAAAATATTTACAAAACAATACTGAATAAAAATAAAAACATCAAACAACAATTCATATAGCTTCACATTTTATATCTTTACTTAAACAAAAAAATGTTGTATCATCAGCAAATAAAACACATTTGAAAAACTTTACACATTAACTAAGTCATTCACATATAAAATAAATAACTTAGGTCCCAGTACAGAGCCCTGAGAGACTCCACATGTGATATTACTAAGTTTAGATCTTACACCATTTATCTGTACAAACTGTTTGCTATCTTTTAAATAACTAGATACCCATTGTAGTGCCGATCCTCTAATACCATATTTACACAATTTTTCAAGAATACTGTGATCAGTTGTGTCAAAAGCTTTCTTTAAATCTACATAAATACTCATACAGTACTGTTTTTGATCGATAGCAGTTATTTGTTCCATAAATTCCATAAGAGCCAGAATTTTTAGCTCTAAACCCATACTAACTACTACGTTATGTTTTTTGATAAATTGATGTAGAAAACTGTGGTAACAAGGATATTGGTCTGTAATTTTTGAACATGTATTCCTCACCATTTTTAAAAAGAGGAATTACCTTGGCTATTTTTTTATATTAATGTACCAATTGAAAATGATAAATTACAGATGTATGGTTCAATCACATAATTCATTATATCTTTTACAAGCGTCACGTCCATGTCAACCCAGTCTTTTGATCTTTTGTCAGCAAGATTTTTTTTTACCACACTCAACATTTCTTCTTTGTCAGTTTCAACAAGAAAAAACATTGTTTGTACAACCCGTAACTGTGTGACAATTTTATCTACTTTTAGTATTTTTGCTGCAAGACTTGGGCCAACATTTACAAAATAATTATTAAATCCATCCACAATTTCATTCTGGTTGTGAATTTCATTACCATCCTTTACAAAATACTGTGGAGTACTTGATTTTATTTTGTGATTTTTCCAAACAGTATTTATTATTGTTTCCCTCATATTACCATTACTTTTGTCTAATAATTCACTATAATACTCCTTGTGTTTTCTTATAATCCAAACAAACCTGTTTATTTTGTCTGCAGATGTTTGAGACTTCATACTCAAGCGTAACCGACCGCCTGACAAATTCTTTAATTTCTCACAATTTCAGTCATGGTGTCATGGATGAGGAGGAAGAGACAGTTTGCATTTTAGCTTTAAAACAACAAAAGAAAAAAAAGAAAAGAACTACCTTACTGAGCTATTTCCTCCCACAAATTTGTTGCTCGCTGAAAGTCCTTATATCATTTATGCAGAGTTGTAAAGTAACTAAGTACAAATACTTCTTTACTGTACTTAAGTAGAAATTTTGGGTATCTGTACTTT
>JARVGW010000682.1:11985789-12000730 GCA_031762495.1 Anablepsoides rubrolineatus | reverse complement strand
TTTTACCAAAGTAAATTTATGGTAAGATACTTGTACTTTTACTCAAGTATCACTTTGAGGTACTTTATACAACACTGCATTTATGTATGATAAAGTTTACTCTCCTCCGTGAGACACTCTTTAAAATTTGACTCCATTTCGTCCACAAATGACAGATTCTTAACTTTATCATCTTAGTGTTGCATCCAAAACAGTACTCGCCAGGCAGTTTATTGTGCGACATAAAAAAAAAGATCTCTGTGGACCAGTCCAGCAGACGGCCACTTTGAGTTCGCATTAAGTCCGCCTTGACCTACAGCCTTTACCTATACTGCCTATGCCTGGAACTCACAGTGACTATACCTGCTGCTAATCAGTCCAAATATGTGATATATATGAACTAGTCTGACTTTTATTTCTGCTAACTGACTGTGAACCAAGATAAATGTCTTATATTTTAGTTATTTCAAGAGAACTGGCAACAGACCAGGAGAGCAGCTGAACATTGCACATTTAAAATGATGGGGTAAAAAAACAAAACAAAACAAAAAAAACACAGTTCTTCTTGTAATATTAGGAACTTAGATCAAAAACATATTTTTTCTTTGTGTAATAATAAAAGTGATTAGTTGACTTTCTTTTGGCAAAATACCTAGTTTTACATTTTAAAAACTATACCTTCACCCTCATTCACTTTTAGATAAATTATCTGATAGGAAACAGAATTTAAATGTCTAATATGAGACATAATTTATGACCAGACATCAGTGACAAATGTCTCTGAGGAGAAGAAAAGCTTTGCAGAATTGAGGTTTTAATATTCAACAATCACAGTCGGTTTGAGTGAATGCACTGTTGTCCATAAATCTTTGTCAAGTAGAATATTTTACCCTTGATATTCAGAGAGCAAGCAAAGTTTCCAGTTTCCAAAAAAACAACAACTGTTCATTCTTTAATTTGCTTTCATTAAATAGAGCAAGACATTGAAAACTAGCTATAACTTTAATTGATATTAATCATTTCTTCTAGATGCTCATAAATAAGTTGCAACAGTCGTTTTCCACCTGTCGCCCTGCTCTCTGTGATCTCTGAACTTAAAATATATGAGGTGTGATTTAATGATTCATGGCTCCTGTTTTATTAGTTTAATGGGCTATCTGTCTGCTCATCGTCTTTCCATTTACCAACTGCTTTGTTTCATAAACTTTTATTAGAACTAACAGCCCGTGCACGCTCCGGCACAGCAGGTGAGCACTCTCACAAACAAACCAACAAACCAACAAACAAACATGAATTTAAGATTAGTCCGTGGCAATTTGGGGTTTGCTCAGTCTCAAGAGAAATGTCATGGTGAGCCGTGACCTTTACTCGAGCGCGTTATCCGCTCTGATAGCGAGGCCGTGCCAGGATGGAGGGGGGGACCCATCGCGACACAATTGGATTCGAAAGGTCCCCCATCCGAGTCAAGCCCACCGGCTATCTTGCCTCCGCAGTTCAGCGACACCAGCACAAAGACACGCCGCAGAGTTTCAAGGATCTGATGCGTCTCTCTGGCTCTGCATCTCCCGGCTCCTAATTAATCAGGAGAAAAAAAGGAGCCGGGTCATTCTGTGTTTGATTCTGTGTTTGATGTGAGGAAATGTGACACGTAGAAAATAATAATAATATTAAGAAAAAAAAAACATTTATTTGACATTTTTTAAGCGCTCTCCTTTTTTCACCCCCCCCCCCCCCCCCCTGCTTAAATTATGTAAGAAAGGGGAAATAAGAAAAGGCTGCTGGGAGAAAAGACAGATGTAGTTGGAGTTAATAAATGCAGATCTGTTTGCAGAAGTGCTGACATGTGTATCTGTCACCACCGGCCATGAGTTATGAAACTGACAATGCCAGCTTCTTGCCTAAACCACAGAGATCAGAGGATGTCCTTGATGTCAACTTGAATAGACAAATGGAGATTTACATTACATAAAGCATGCTAAATTTAAAAAGGCAGCTGCGGGGATGTGATCCTCCTTCTTAACTAGTTTATTTGGCACCGAAATGCCAGAAGGAAAAACAAGTGAAATAAAGTATCTAAAGTAAAGTATTAAGCTTCACAGATTTATTTATCTTAAAGTCTAACATAAATAAACAAATAAATATAATCAACTTTATAGTTTTTAAAAAATCTTAGAAGTAAAGAAAACGCATTTAAAAGCCAAAGATAAAATCGCAAAGATATTTAATTTACAAAGCAGTTCCTTAAGCTATATGCAATTTTTTGTGTTCATAAAGAAATTGCTGATACAATGTTGTCAGTGGTTTTAGTTTATAAGACCCACGCATGCACAGGGAGAACATGCCGGGATTTGAACCAGCAACCTTCTTGATGAGAGGCATCAGCTCTACCAACTGAGCCACCGTGCCGCCAAAAATTTATTTAGAAAGAAACAATTCGTAGCACAACGGTTGAGCTCATAAATCATAAATGTGTGTTTCACCGCCTCACTTTCATCTTCATCAGTTGAACATTCAGTGCTGGCTATAGAAACAGCCCTTTTGTAGCCTAATCTTGTCACAAAAAGCTGAATCCTGTAAAAGCTCCATCATTTTGCAAAACATAAATGAATAAAATATGCAAATCGTTTCTAAAATTAGAGCTTCAGATTGCTAACAGAAAAGCTCTTCTCACAGCTTGTTGCTTTCTCCATGACCTTTGACCTACAAAAACCAGAGGTTACATTGACTAAGTACATTTACTTTGTTACAGTACTTAAGTAATTTTTTTGAGGACTTGTAATTTTAGCAATTATTATTTTTTAAATAGCTACATTTACTTTTATTTCATTACATTTTAAAGCTAAAAATGATACTTTTACTTCTTTACTTTAAAATTTAACAGCTACTTCTTACAAAATGAAATATGTTTAAACTCATGAAAGGAGATGTTTATGCACTCTAAAGAGGTGTTTAATTTACTCAACAAAGTCATGTCAACTGGTTCCACTAAGCCTGGTTGAGTAATTTGAGCAAAGAATATACATATATTTACTCAACCTGGCTTATTGGAACCAGTTTGGTTCAGTAAATTCAACAGTTTATTTCTTAGAGAGTGTGTAAAAGTACTTTTACTTTCCAAATTTTTGTGAACAGTTTTATGACTTTTACTTAGTTTTCTCATGAGTGAAATGTATTTTTACCAAAGCAATTTTCTGTTCATGTAATTTTACTTTTACTTAGTTATTTTTTCATGTATTTTATAGACCTCTGTATAAAACATATAGCTGGATTGCTGCTAACTGGGGAAACCTTTAGTGCAACACTATTAGAAATGGTCAAAAATGTTTTTGGGATTTGTTTTGTCTCCGTCAGATGCCCTGCTACACCCTCACTGACCTAAATCCACAATCTGGCACAAATCATGGATCCCATCAGGATGCAGCTATAAGAGCTAAAAGATAACTGTGGCTTAGCATGATGCTACTGCCATGTTTGTTTGTTTCCATGACCTTATCATGACCGCAGTCACAGCCAGAACCTGTCCACACATGGTGCGTGACATGGATACGCTTCCAGCCGACCTGCTAACTAAACAGTTTGATGAAGCAGTGAGTTTGTGGAAATTTAACGTGCATTTATTGATAAATAAAAATGACATCAAAACTGGTAGAAGTCAATGTATTTAGAGGCTTAAAACTATTGGATTATTCTTTAATTATGTGGTCATGTTGCAAGGTGTGCTATAAAACATGTACAAGAAAAATACTCCAATAAATGAGTAGTTTTAAGATTCTTCATGATTCGGTTATAGAAGTAAACCTTTTTTCCCTCTAAGTTTTGAGTCACAAAAAGGCAGAAATGTTGTTCATGACACCAGCGTTTTCTTTAAAAAGTCTAATAATACTATTAGAGCTCAGAGTGAAAAGCTGTTTATTTACTTTAAAATAAAGTGCTTTGTCCTTTTGATGTTCATAGATAAAAAAAAAATCAGGCTACTTTTACAAAAAGCAAGAGTGAGATATGATTGAGGGGTTTCTAAAAATATTTCATTTAAATGAGCTTTTATCCTTTTAGTTGCCTTTTAAATAAGCTTCCTTTCTTTGTGCCGGATGATTGTCATAACTGATTTGGGAAAGGGCAGGTTGTCAGGGAAACCGCCGACTGCCACATCCTACCTGTGACAGAACCCATTTTTTTTTACTCAAGTGAGCTACTTCAGCACCTCAGAAACGTTCCGGCACTCAGGCAAATGTTGGACAGAAGACCTTAATATCCATCATAGTGTTCACCATATGGGATTCATTAAGGGTTCATGGACACAGCAGGGGGCAGCAGTGAACAGACTTTCTGAACTGAGACATGATGACAAAGGCTGTTTTATGGTGTGTGTGTGTGTGTGTGTGTGTGTGTGTGTGTGTGTGTGTGTGTGTGTGTGTGTGTGTGTGTGTGTGTGTGGAGGAGATTTGGTGACAGTTTTACTAAAAATCACCAGGAGATGTGAACCTGTTGCAGTTACTGCTGAAAACTCAACATTCAGGACCTAACAGCAGAATTCAGCATCATTTTACCCATATCCTTGACTTTAAAGATCCATATTAGAAATTATTAAACGCAGGATTGATTACCAAAGCACATAGAATGACATTGTTGTGAGTTACATATTTATTTGTTTATTTTTTTATGAATAATAATTTCCACATAAATTTGAGCATCAGGTGACTTCTCTGTGGGTTTTCCCAGTTTGCTTGAATTGCAGCTTTCAGTGCAACAGAGTGGCTCCACAGAGGTGACTCTGGCTCTGTGAGCTCTTGTTCTTGGGCGTTGCTAAACGGAGGCTCCTGCGCTGCTCTGCTGCCATCCAAACACTCCATTTCTGCACCTGTTTCCTAGACAACTGACATTTAAAGGGGCAGCTCTGGCTATTGACTGTTTGACCTTGACCAGCACTTCGCTTTGCTCTTAAAAAACTGTTTGCTTTACCTGGTGACTGATTGAGTGTTTTTGCTCCTGAAAGTCTCCAGTAAATCACTGCCAATTCGTGGCAATTTGTAGCGAGAAACTGCATGAACTGTTCCCCTGCGAAGGAGAAAGACGAGGAAAAGAAAAGACGACAAATCAGGCGGCGCTTTGCCTTGTTTTTATCGCCTGCCACCCGGAAGACAAAGGTGGGCGATAATGTTTTTGCTCATGTCTACGTCTAAAGTACGTTTTGGAGTCAACACAATTCAAGATGGCTGCTGCAGCCACGTGACCTTAAAACACACACATGTGGCTGTAATACAGTTGATTTTTATGGATGTTTGCCTAATTGGTACATTTTCTGAGCACTAACAGATTGCATAAGATTTAACCCTGTCTGTTAGCAAAACATGTCATGAACCATTGAGCAGTTTTTAATGAAACCTTCAGCAAATAATCAGTAGATGCGCATCTACAATTGATTAATGCTCGAAGACAATCCAATTCAAGAAGGCAGCTGTATCCAACTGAACATATATAACACAAAAATGGCTATAATTCAGTCAGTTTTACTTATGTTGTGCTAAAACCAGGTGTGGTAGTCAGCTGAGAATCAATCACAACATATAATTTAAGAATTGCACGAGAGTTTTGCTTAAAACTTTAGCATTTCCTGTTAGAGTCAATTAAGTTTGCCTGTTAACAAAATATGTCTTGACCCATTGAGCAGATTTTAATGAAACTTTCAGGAAATAGTCATTGGATACACGTCTACAGTTGATTAAATCTTGGACACAATCCAATTTAAGAGGACTGCTACATCCAACTGAACACATAAAACACAAACATGACTATAATTAAGTCAATTTTACATATACTGTGCTAAAACCTGGTGTGGTAGTAGCTTAGAGTCATTCACAACATATAGCTTAAGCACAAGACATTGCATGAGAGCTTTGCTTAAAACGTTTAAACTTACCTGTTAAAGACAATCCTCTTTGTCTATTAGCAAAATATATTCAGTATACGTGAATGGATTTGAGTAAATCTTTCAGAAAGTAATCATTTTATCCACATCTACATCTTATTAACATTTGGAGTCAATCCATTTCAAAATGGTCACTGTAAATACTCTTTGTTGGTCAACACAAATCTGACGTAGCTAATTTTACAGATCTTAAGCTAAGAGATGTGATGTGGTAGTAGCTGAGAGTCATTCACAAGATATACTCTGATGGTGAAATCTTGTGATGTTTCAAGTTTCAAGGTTTGACCAAAATGGTTGCAACACCATCAATATATGATGATGTTCATTTAAAACTCTGGGATGACAGGGTGATAAACATGCCTTCAAGGAATGTGAGGCCTTTTTTTCTTATAGTGAGAATGGATCTGAGTCATAGTTTAAAGTGTAAAATCTGCCTAAATAGAAAGAAATGGAGCAAATTAAGTTCTGTGCTGCCAAAACCAGCTGGCAGCAGGTCTCCTGTGTGGGCGGGGTTGTAGACGCGCTCAAATAACTAAGTAACAGGTTTATATACTGGAGCAGTACAGTACAACAGCCACGCCACCAAAATGAACCCAAAAAAAAGCACATAGTGGAGGATTTTCATTGCTCCTCCTCTGACTTTAGGTAGAATCCTCCCTGAATGTTTACGTGTGTTATCATCCTACAGCCCATCAGTTCAGTCTGGCAGCCATCTTCTGTTTTCTGCAGACGATTATGAAGAAATTATTCACTCACAGGTGAAACCAGTCAAGCAAGAATAATGGGATTTCTCATCTTAGAATAGTAACAGACGTTTTGTGTTTGATGCAGTTTGCTGGTGTAGATTTTCAGTATTCCACAACAAGGTAGATAAAGAAAAATCCATCCAGTCGTTTGTGAGATATTTTGCTAACAGACAAACAGGGTTTATTTTAAGAGTTAATGCTAATGTTTTAAACAAAACTGAAATGACTCAGCTATCAGCACAACAAATTTAAACTCAATGTCTGTAAAATTGATTGAGTTAGAGTTATTTTTATTTTCTAAAGTCAGTTAGATGTGGCAGCCATCTTGAATTAGGTCAACTTTGAAGTTTGACTGGATCATTCAATGACTAATTTCTGAGAGTTTCGATCAAATCTGTCATGGAGTTCATGAGATATTTTGCTAACAGCCATACAAATGAAGATAAATACTGTCTGATCCATCTTAAACAGTGTTGGGTGATAAACTGAATGTGTTCTTCAAAGTACAACTTTTAGAATCAGTGATCAGAGACTACGTTTGTTATTTTGTTTACTTGAATTATTTTAATCAACTTAGCTGCATGAGTTTCTTTGTTCTCGTCCTTTTCACACCATGATGTTCATCAAATACAGCTTTAATGCTCGTACAGAGAACAAAGAAAAGAAAAGATTTCCTCACAAGGGAAGTAGAGTTTAAAATGTGATTGCTTTTTCAGATTTTCAAACTTCTCTTCTGAAAATGTTAAACTTTATCAATGTGATCAGATTATCTATGAACTTAAAAAAAAAGAAAGAACACAAATGCTTTAATTATAGGTCACATCAAGATGAAGAATACAGGAAAGGAGCAGTGGAAAAAGGCACAAATCTTACAACGGTGCAGAGATTTAAAACTATTTTTAAGAAAAAATCCAAGTTCTCACAAAGAAACAGAGGGAGCAGCAGGAGAACGCCGCTGTAACGCTGGTTCAAGCCAATCAACATCTCTCTGACCCAGGGGGCTCCACATCAGGTGCTGCAGCAAAAGTCCAATCAATCACTATTCTGCTGCACTGCCGACATAAAGCAACAAGGACAGACAGCTGGAGATGGGATTTAAGTGAGTGTAATTTAGCTATTCTTTGCAAATGAGGGAAATTTATGTAAAGATTCTTTCACAAGTTGTCAATATTTTCCAGTTCAAGGGCGACAAGCTGGGAACCTACTTATGTGGCTGTTAACATGAACAAAGACAAGTCTGTTAGATGCTTTAGTTTAACATGTTTACTTACTGGTTAGATAGAATAAAACAGCTGTTTGCCAACAACATATCCTGCAAAGCGTCACTGTAACATGTTGGTGTAATTATCTGTGTTTAATATTTTGTCATTATCTTCCACTTGGTTGGTCTGTTAGCAAAATATCTCATGAACCACTTGACAATTTTTAGAGTCTAACCATTTGAAGATGCGTGTCACCATGGTCGACTCATCTTATAAAACACAAACTGGCACTAATCAGGCTTTTGCAGAATATGATGAGGTAATACACCATTTGAATTTGTAGTGTTCAAGCAGGGAAACTGGCATTTGACATTAAACTTTATTCATTTCTTAAAAAAACAAATGTAATTCTATGTACAATAAAAAAGAAAATACAAATAAAATGAAATGAAATGAAAGGTGGCAGAGAGAAAAAATCTTATTACATCTGCTCCTTTAAACTAGTAAAACATGCAGGACAGTGGCCCTTGATGACCAGGATTGAACACCACTGAACTAAAGCTTGGAGTTAATCCACAGCTAACTGATGTTAGCCAACACAAACATCTCTATAACTGTGATGATTTTACAGAAATTGAGCTTAAATGAAATGCAGTAGCAGCTGAAAGGCATTCACAATACATACTCTAAGGTTGACGTTTTGCAACATTGCATGAGATTGCATAGAATGAAATAGGGAACTGCTAAAATACAAACAGTTCAATATTTGGACATGTATTTATCATAAAGTTTTCTTTTAAAAAGCACGAGTTGGTAAAATATTTCTTTTCTTCATTTCAACAGGCCTTTAGAAGTTATGCTAGCACTTTGTTATGAAACTGCTAAAGAAAATCAGCCAAATGACAATCAAGCTAATAAAACACTTTTTATTCCAACCTAAAAATCCTTTTATAAAAGCTTTCAAGGTCACAAAGATGAAAAACTAAACCATAAAGTGCCACTTTTTCTTTTCCGTGGCTATCACCATCTTCCCCCCTTATTTTTGGGGTTTTTATTCTCTTTTTTTTCTGTCTTTTTCACTTTTCTTCCCCTGCATCGTCTCCCTGATCGGGCGGCAGACAGCGTGTAAGTGCTCTAACCCAGAGAAGTCTCTAGGAGCTCTGCTGATTGGCTGTGCTCTGCAGCACTGTTCACAATCGATTAGGGCACGGTGAGCTCCCGTTAACAGCTTTTCTCTGCTGCTCCTGTGGCTTTGATACTGTCACACAGACTCCAGCATCGACCTTAACCCTTCAGCCACTGTCCTCTCTCTTTGTCTCTCTCATTTTCTGTCTTCGTACTTTTATTTTCAAAGCCCCAGAATGACTCCTTCACTCCGTCGCCACTCAAAGATATTTTTTTCAGAACTCGCACTCCAGACTTGTGTTACTTTTCCCCCTCTTCTCTCCCCCCCATCTGAATTCTTGCTCTTGAGTCAATTTTCGAGAGTCCCTCTTCTCTTCCCTCACCTTGTTCTGTCATCTTGAATTTCAGTCCCAGCTCTGTCCTCAGGCGAAAAGAGCAGAGGATAAAAAGAAACAAAGAGATGTAAGAAAAATGTGCAGAAAATAATCAGAAAATATATGTAAATTAAAATGAATGATGCTATAAACTCTATTAGATAACTGAGTATTTTTCCACAATTTCTTTAGGTTTGTCTTCCTGAATGATTTGTTGCAGTATTGAAGCCTTTATGCAGATCATCAGGAGTTACAGTGAGGGATGACTGAGGAGTTCTGACCTGAATAAAAAGCATAAATTGTATAGAAAGAATGGATGATGAAATACTGAAGTAATATAAAAGTTAAAATGTTCAACTCTTTTAAAGTGTAGTTTTGTGGAAAGGATGTGAGTAATTAACATCTTACCTGTATGTGATGTACCAAATAGACTTTTTATTGTTACAGAAAACCAAAAATATCTCAAAATCAAAACAGCATGGTTTTGTTTTTCACATTATTTTCATGTCTGAAAGGTCATGTATTTGTTTTCAAATTAAGCAAAAATATTTTTAGGAACAATAGGAATAGATTCTCTCTGCACTAAAGAGATAAAAAAGTCAATGCACAAACACGTGACCAACCAAAACCTTATTATGGTGAACCTGTGAGGAGTCAATGACCAGTAAATGACAAAGAACAGACAATGAAAATCAATTTTTGATGTGGGATGGAAATGGAGCCAATGTTTTAATGTTTTACCAGTGACATGCAATGATTTGAATTTAATGAATGATGATTTGATTTGAGTTGTAATGAGAATGATAGAAGACAAAGGTATAAGTAATGTTTACATAATTAACAACATCTAATTAAACCATCATCTTTTACACTATATTTGACACGAAGGGACGTATTTCTTTCTTGTACAAAAATAACATTTTATTTAATAGCTAAAGCTTGATGAGTTGTTTTATGTAAACTGATGTGAAAAAAAAACTAAACAATTGCAGCTTTTGTGTCTTTATTTACTA
The DNA here is from genome assembly GCA_031762495.1 of Anablepsoides rubrolineatus. Taxonomy (NCBI): domain Eukaryota; kingdom Metazoa; phylum Chordata; class Actinopteri; order Cyprinodontiformes; family Rivulidae; genus Anablepsoides; species Anablepsoides rubrolineatus. Next base: position 11,990,365 of record JARVGW010000682.1, on the reverse strand, counting down.
AATTTATACAAAATTATTTTAAAAGATTACATTTTATTGCAATTGGCTATTATTAGACTTTAAAACAAAGTAAAGTTTACATGCACCAGTATTTTTATAAAAATGGTTAATAAAATCCACATTTAGTAACTGAACACATTTTATATCTTGTATTTTTTGTTAAAGTGAGAACTTTTTATATGTACTGGAAAAAACTGCTTGTTTCTCACAAGAATTTGTCTTTTTTCAAGTTTATTTTGATAGTTTTTCTGCCTTCAGTTGTAGTCGTAGCTCTCTGTTTGGGTGTAATTTTATTTGACAACAAGATGAATATCTTGATGCTTTTGCAATGTTTTTTTTTTTTTTTTCTTTTCTGTGCCAGCAATTAAATCATTACTTTGTTGCAGCCTTTCTGTTCCACTCTGTCATCTCCGCCTCTCCTCCATGAAAGAATCTCAGTGTATTTTCAAACGGTTAGAAATGAAAATTATACAAAACTGGGGCCAGATTGGGAATTTTAGGCTTTTGTGAGGCTGTTCATGTTGGAGCTAGCAGTGGCACACAGCACTGCCTGAAGAAAATTATGTGGGTTTTTTTTTTCTACCCGTGGTTTTTATTGTCAAAAGGCAGTGAACCATTTCGTCTGAAACATAAAAGATGTACAGTGAGAGAGGCTAATGGCTCGATTTGCCCAGACAGAATGTTCTTTTCTTCTTCCTTTTTTTGGTTTTTCTCTTTTGTGGTTCCCAGAAAAAAGCTTTAAGTGGTATTTAATTCTATTCTTTTTATTTATTTATTTTTTGCTGCAAACATGGCCTGGAGCAGCTATCCTCTCCTATTTTCTCTGTAAATCTGCTTACATCCCTTAAAAATAAATTTTGTATAAAAAATATTCTATTCTGTCAGATTTATTTACATTTTTTGAGTTAAAATTCAGACAGTAGCCTTCTCTGGAGAGTTTCAATGGATTCCTTGGACTTGTGCTGAAGATAAAACTGGCTGTAATGTGAATATTTGAGTTGTGAGTTGAGTTTGATGATTGAAGAAACAGAAAAGAGAAGGCCTTCATGAACTCAAACCACTAAAATTTCCTTTTAGGAAATTAGGAGCAATTGTTCTAATAGGAAGAATTATTTTTTCTGTCCAGCAATCAATTTGTGAAAAGCAACGTGTCTTTAGAACATTAGGACAGAAAATTGGTATTTTCCAGACAAACATACAGCAGAAAATGAACTTTGAGACCAGTTTGTTTCTTAGCAGCACATTAACAAAAATCCAATCAAACCTGGCTGTAGAAATACCCTTTAGCAAATTAAAGCCCAAACATATGAGCTGGATTTACCCAAGGTATTTGTAGACTTTATTATCTCACTTCTAAATGCACTATTGTCAATTCACAAAGCTCTTAACTGCATCCATTTGAAATGTTTTGTTTTGATGGTTATGATGAACACCAAAGAGAAGAAGTCTTGTACACTTTGACGACACAGACAAGTTGCATCGAGCAGCAATACAAATCCATTAATGAGCAATCAGTGGTCTCTATTTTCAGATCATCGCCTCACGTCAGTAATCAGCACAACTGTTATCATTTACCAACACTCATCGCAGTATACAAACCTGTATACACTCATTAGGTTTTCTCAGGTTTTGGCTACCTCTGTGTATTCGGCCATGTTTGCTTCACCGTGCGTCCTGCTTTGTTCTGAAGCTGCCTCCATCAGGTCTGTGTTTGGATCATTCAGCTCAGTCTCCTACAAACAGCTTAACTTACGGCTCCCCAAAAAACAGAGATGGCAACTAAACACCAAACAAGGCTTTAAAATTAATAATGTCAGAGTGTCATTGAAGTTTAGCAGCAGTGTCCAATCCTGATCCTTGATGGCTGCTATCCTAAACAGTTTACTTGTTTCTCTGCTTTAGCACACCTGGTTTAGTGCTTGAATTACCTCTTCAAGTTCTGCAGAAGTCTGGTAATCACTCATTCATTTAAATCAGGTGTGTTGGAGCAAATAAAGCTCTAAAACATGGAGGACAGTTGCTCTTGACCCGTTAAGCCCAATGGGCCCTGTACTCAAGAGAACTGAAGGAGATAGTTAGTACTCCTAAAACCATGTGGCCTTAAAGTGTTAAAGACCAGGATTTGACCCCTGCTGTACAGTAATTATACACAGTTATGATTATTTCTTATTTGACATCTACCTGATGACTGTAACTCTTTACTTCAACTCTTCTCACAACACTGAACTGCTGCAGCTTGCTCCAGAGTTGACCTTTAACGACTGAACACATGATGACCAAAACTGTTCAATAAATAAAGCTCTGAGCTCCTTTCTTCTAATGAGCTGCAAGTCTGAACATATTTCATCTCAAGATACCGTTCTGTAATTGAACATTTTGCTTGTGAACATCATTTTGTGTTTTTGATAAATCATAAATGTTTAAATAGCTTCTTTGCCCCCTTATTTCTATGACTATTCTTTCCCTAAAAACTGAAATAAAAGTAAGTTCTAATTTACCAAACTACACTTCATCAGTACACATGATAGCGTCTCCAGCTATGTAAGTTATCTTGTAAAGCTTCTTCGTGCATCATGAGAAGACTCATCCATTCCTTGCAGCTACTTGTTGATTTTTAGGTGTGATGAGTCATCGGTGGTGCCTCTGAGGCAGGCACAGTTGCTCATTGGATCAATTTGATCAGGACAGGAAAGCATTTCTGTGTTAAGCAGACTCATTGTTGTGGGTTTGCTCTTCTTCTTTCTGATTCTATGTAATGTATTTGTATGTTAATATTGCGATTCTTTTTAATTGTCCAATTTGTTGGTGGAGTTGTTTGGGGATAGATCAAATGCTGGTTCATCCATTTCTGTTTTAACACTTCTCTTGGGTCAGGTTTAACTGTTTTAGCCAGGTCTGTGACCCACCTAGGGACAGTTTTAGTCGATCAAATTTTTTGTTGCTTTCCGTCAATTGGTTCTTGCCCAACCTGTAAAATGGCAGCTTAAGTACCGTCTTCAAATGTTGCATGCAGGCTGGATTGTTTGGGTACAAAAAAAAATAAATCTAAAAATTATGTTTTACTCTCAGTTCAAAAGCCATCATGAATAACAAATCTTCCACGTCTACAATTTCACCACGACGAGAAAAAAATCGCACTGCAAAGAAGATTGTTGTTTGTTGATGATGGTGTTTTTGTTTCCCCTAAATGCGTAGGTCATTTTTTTCACATTACGTTCCTGACTCTTTATATTGTAGCTTGGATGTCTTTTAGCGAGAGGCTGACAGATCCAATGCCACACTTCATGTCACGCTTTCTCTTTCTATTATACCCTCATCATCGGCGAGATTGGAGCGCCGCTTCGCTTTCCTGCTGCGTCTTTGACACCCAACTGTCAAACGCTTTCCCCACAAACATGCAGATTTACTGAGGATTACGTGGCGTCTGCGTTAGCAGGTGATGAAGACCTCCAGCATGGCCCAGAATGCTGGACACTGACGTGTGTTGTGTTCCCGCCCGGCGCCCCTCTGGGTGGTGTGGTTTGTCCTGCCTCGGTTAGCCCCGCTCGATGGCAGGTGCCACATGTAATGCGGGAATGAAGATATGGCGTCCTCGGAGCAGATGTGACCTCCAGGGGCCACGGCTCGTCGTGTTTGCTCAGAGATGGATCGCGTTGGGGCCTCTGCATGGTGTACGGCATCCCCTGCCTGGCTCCTGCCTCCTCAGAGCTGTAATCACAGCGCACCGCGTGTCACGGCGCCCCGCTCTAATTGGCCTGTCACTCTCTGCGCTCTGGCGGGGAAGGGGCTGGCCTTTGTTGGGCTGCCATGGTGACTGGGCCATTTAATGAAAACGAGCACGCTGTGACTAATGACGTCCCCGAGCCCTTCCGATATACTGCAAATGGACAATTTGCTGCATCACTCACACGCACCCGCACAACAACACACAAACAGTGGCGGCGCGCACCTCAGCGTGGTCAAACCTCATTGAACAGAGGATAGTTTTCCCTTCTGTCTTTTTTCACCATGAATCAATATGTGACAAGTGAACTTTAGGTGTTTCGCTAAAGCTACTATCCATTCTCATCTCTTTTCAAACCATAACAGTGTTATCTAATAAGACTACAGCTAATGTTACACTGAGATATTAACTACAGCTTAAGACACACATTAACTATTAGCTGGGTCATTGCTCAGGAGACCTTGATAAGAGATATAAGACCCATTATCCATAATAGGACCGCATATTTGAAGCGAACCGTGATAACACAGTCAACAGCAGAGAGGGGAGCGACATTTACTTGATCATCTTCTGCCTCTTCCCATCAGCCTGTTTATTGGTTCATTAGTGACCAAGCGACAGAAGAAAATGTGCAGACATCTATCAAGTATATCACTTACCTATTTACATGGCAACCTGTCGTAATATTTTACTTCCCCGAAGATAATGGTATGCGTAAAGCAACAGCCATTTGCAGGATTTAAGGTCAGTGCACTCTCAAGTTTATAAGGAAAACACAAATAAGGAAACTTGTGATTACTTTGAGCAGAATGAAGAGGACCAGATAAACACATATATTTTTATTTTGTGTAG
>JARVGW010000682.1:11947903-11962385 GCA_031762495.1 Anablepsoides rubrolineatus | reverse complement strand
TTTACCAAAGTATTTTTATGATAAGTTACTTGTACTTTTACTCAAGTATCACTTTGAGGTACTTTATACAACACTGGAATCTGGTGTTTTTTTTTTTAGATATTTAAGCCCCCTCTCCACGTGCCTGCTTGTAATGTGGTTCTCCTTGGTCAAATGTGTCTCCACTCCCGGTTCCAGCTGTGCTTCCAGGACCACCTCTGAAGTTTCTGCAGTTCTGCAAGAAAAAAACACTAAAACCCGACTTTTTTTTTCTTTATCACTACCACATGCTGATGCCCACATAGTGAAGGACACACCGACATGAAGACGCACACACCTGAACTGAACTGAATTGACATGAACCAAATAAAGTGAGACTTGATAATGAAGATGGAGCTTTTGTGTCACTATCAGAGAAAGATGAAAGAGTCAGAGTTCAGCTTTGTTTCAATAAACACAGACCAGAGAGTTCCCCTTTGATGTCACTTCCTGATTGGTTGAGCCAATTTCAAAAGAACATGACTAAATGGTTAAAATCATGTTTTATGCCAAGTTTCTTAAAAATAAAGATGTTGTCTTTGACTGAAGTTGAAAGATGGCATGTCACACACACTTTAATACAATTATAAAATCATTAAAAAGGATTTAAAAAATACTAAGTAGCTTGCAAAATAAAAACCAAACCAGAACTAAAATCAGTGCATACAAATGTAAAATATGTAAACAGTGATTTAACATGATCAGTAGTTTAATTACACAAAAAAATAGGAAAGATCACCAAAAAGATTGTTTTTGTTTGTTTGTTTTTTACCTCTGATTGTGAGTCTGGATCAAAAACTACAAAACAAAAACTACAAGAACTTTCACAAAGTATTTTTTTAAATGTACATTTAAAACTGATTAAGTTTTGGAGTGATTTTATTTGAATACAGCAGCCACAACTAAACACAGAATGGCTTTGTCAGTTTTACAGGAAATGAGCTCAAATCTGTAGGGTAGCAGTTGAACATCATCCCAAAAACACATTTTGATTGTTCACAGATGTTGCAAAATTCTTTTTGTTTTAATTGTACATGCAAGACCAAGGTGATATACAATCATATCTAAATCTGCATTTACAAAGCACTAAAACATCTTCATTATTGGGACAAAATTCACTTTATTGCTCCTTTATATTTGCATAGACAATCATCTGCAATGTAATTCTCTGAGGCTGGGGTTTCCACTTTCACTGTAGACATGCTTCAGGTGGCCCACACACCACTATTGATAACACAGTTATTGTTCTCAATCAGTGGAGCTGAACTCAATTATCACAACATCCAAGAAGGGATTTGAATTCCAGGTGTGCCTTTGTTTATGTTCCATCACTCAGTTTCAGCAGGAAACATGTCGCCATCCTGCACACCGAGCCCTCTCTGATCTTATCTCTGTTGATCACTTAGCTGATGATTACAGAACCTGGACTCAGATAGTCACAAAGTCAGAACTTTGGAAGAAGGATTGAGCTGTACTCTCAGGGATGACATGTAAACACACTCAACAATCTTTCATAATGTCGGAGCAACTTTTAAACTATCGACTGCATCGCAGCCTGTCGAAAACTGGGGATTAGTCTGCCTCAGCGTTTAAAGCTTTAACATGATTTTTTTTAAAGAGTGTGTGTGACTTTTAGCTGTGGTGGCGTGTGTGTTTATTTAACCACTCCTGGGTACTGCTGGGAAATTGTAACGAGCAAAATTGAGGGTAGTATTTACAGACATATTTGTTCAATTAGATGATCTGTTTGGGTTAAGCACCCTCACAAACATGCAAACGCTCCCTCTCTCAACCCACACGCACACATAAACAGACACAAACACACACCATTAATCTGCTTTTTTGATTCAGGTCTTAATCTTCTGTCTGCTTCTCCACTGGCAGGTCCCGCCTTCCAGCTTAGTAGTAACAAAGAGGTTGGAGATTTGTGAAGAGGCTCAAACATGGCAGCGTGCGACATCAAATCTGTTTATCTCTGCTGCCCACGTGCATCAAAACACCTTCTTTAATCAAGATGTGTTCCTGTCAGACTCAAAACAACTAATTTAGCTTTGATTTTTTTTTTAAAGATACCGTCAGTGACACTGCAATCTGATGCAAATTTAAAAACGCCTGATAACTTTATGAAAAAGGCTGCAGACGCCAGTTTATTATTTTTTTTTTTTTACCAGGCCTACAGATAAATGCACGGGCTTTTGAACCAACTCTTAGCAGTGCATCATTGCTAAAACATTATGTAGAGGGCGGGGAAGGAGCTCCCGGAGGTGAGGGAAGACGACACCCACCAGAGAAACAGCAGTGAATCACGTCTGCGGCTTCATGGGAGCAGCAGACCATGTTCTGGCAACCGATAGCTTGACAAATGACATCAAATGCACAAGCTATTGTGGTGACAGCAGGAGAGATGGTATCACACTGCAACAATATCCACAATCCAGCAAACACACACACATGCATACTGTGCATAAAAGCAAACACAAATTAACGTTGCTAATTTTCTGCTAATATAAAAAAAAAATGTGAAAGAGATAATTTTTTTTGTTTTTGTTGATGAGTGTTGTTGAAGTGAGGCAGGTTTGCCACTAGATGTCTCACTGTTTGCTTGTTTGTAGGCCACAGAGGCACACACAGTCACATGCAGAGTGCACATGGTGTGTTTAATATGACCAGCCTCGTCACTCTCCACATGTGTTGCAGTCTCCTCTGGGAGGACAGGAAAGCATCTGCCTCTCTCAGACTGTCTGTTTAACACATTTATTTATATATATATATATATAAACAAATTATAAAAAACGGACAATCATATTTTTGCAAATGTATCTGAGTCCTAATTTCCATTGCGCATTGCTGATTGCTGTAATGCTGCTTATCCCTACATGCTTGAGGTGATGCAGTAATAACATTGATAACAATGAGGATTTATGCAATACTTTACTAAGCTGGGGATAAAATAACCATATAAACAATCCATTAGCTGTAATAAGGGGAGATTTACACTGCTGGCTTCATTAGGTGCTCAGAAGGAGCTTTTCCAATAAGAACAAAGCTCAGTGTTTCACCTGCTTGGTTAGTTTTTTCTATTTGTAATTTCTGCATTTTCATTTCACCGTGCAGTGGGGAGTACGCATCATTTTGACCATGGAAAATCATGTCAAAAACCTCCATAATGCCCATTTTAAATATTTTCGATTCATTCTCATAAGTCATCTTGTTTTTCCATTTGATTGGAGTTAAACTAGCAGTCAAACTAAAATTAACATCCCTAAACTTTAAGTTTAAGGTAACAGATTTTAACTGCGTCTGATGAGAAGCATTTTGCTTCATTTGACGTTCCTCAGAAAGTGGAAGTTGAAATTCACAAAGACTCATCTTCATTTCCACTGCTTGCACAAAGTGGGAAAAGAGCATTTTGTTTTCCTGCTTGGCTATTTCCAAAATTGTTCCTAAGTTGTCTCGGCTATTACCAACAAATGCTCAGTAGCGGTTAAAGCAAAACTACGTTTGAACTGTGAATCTGTTAGTTTGTACTGAAACGACGCTTAGTCAAAATCAGTATTTCACTGAGATGAAACACAACCGCAGCATAGACTCAGACCTACAATAATTTAACAAAGCACTGTGGTTATTTGGTAGTCCGATCTGATGTACATGACTAAAAATAATATTTTAAACTGATATTGGGACAGTTTTTTATTGTGGAAAAGCAACTAGGGTTTGTTTAAATGAACAAATATTTTCCATCAATATGTCTGCGGAGCTGGAGTCTGTCCAAGCCGTCAGCAGGTGAGAGGTGGGCTACACCTCAGGCTGGTCGCCCATTTATCACAGAGACACACAAACGTGCAGCTCATCACTCCGAGGATCAACTGAAAATAATCAATTGTCAATCTGGATGTGATCAGACTTCAATACTTTGCAAGTCCTTCTTCACATCTATCTAAGATTTATGGAGGAATATTCAGCTAAAAAGCGTCCAAAACAGTTTATGACTTGTGATTACAGTTTATTTTCTCTAAAAGAAAACCTTTTTCTGAAAATGTGCATTTTTGCATGTTAGCTCTAGTGTGAAATTAAGTGGTAAACAATTTATTTATCATCCATCCATCCATCCATCCATCCATCCATGAACCTGAAGCACCTCCTTAGCGAAGTGTATTTAAGGTGTGTTGAATCTTGAGTCTTATTTCTGAGTCTTGTTCTGGAAACCCTTTTTCTGCCTTTTTTGGTTGGAAATTTGTTGGATGGCATTTCAGTTGATTGTTCTAACTTGTAACCCCGCCCATAGCACAGTGACATGGACATCAGTGACCCTGAAAGGAAGAAGCAGGTTAAGATAATGGATGGATGGATTTTCCGACTGGGAAATTTGTGCATCATGATGAATGTCATGGTCGGTAGAGAACTGGACCCAAGAATGCAGAGCTACAGGTTGAGCTCAGTAAAAAAAAAAAAAAAAAGCAATGTATTTAAAGAAAACAAAACTTTGACGTGGCAGCAAAATCAGTTACAATAACTGGGAAAACACTAGAAGCATTCATGGTTAGAACCTAAAGAACACAAGAAACAGGACTCGGTTAAGAAACTCAAACAGTTTTCTCCCCTTTGCTGTAAAATCTGCCTGTTTTGGATTAACTGCATGTTTATATGTCTGTCAAAACATGACTGTGGAGTTTGAGCTGCAGAATGTGTTATCTATTAATTCCTTCATTAAGCCCTTATCGCCAGTTTTAATGCCAATTAGGATGCGCTTTAATTTGATGGCAGGGCGGGCAGGCGACTCTGCACTTCTTACTCCACAGCAACAAGAGAAGAGAAGAAGTAGACCATGTTCAGATGGGACCACCCGCATGCCTTATCACACCACTAAAGACTCCACAGGCCTGTTAGTTTTGCTTCTTTAGTACTGACACTGTTTAATGTGCTCAGTACGGCAACATGTAGCGCTTCGCTCACCGCGGTATTGAAGGGTAATTTATTGTCAGCATGCAGCACCTTAAAGAAGCGCCTACTTCATTTTATCGTTAAAAAAAAAATGTTGCTTCAAAGTGCAGAATTATTTTTCTCGGACACATCTTGCGAGAAGGTGGGACAAAAGTCAAAGGTTGAGTCAGAGGATGAGCCGACAATCACGGACTTCACATGCTTCACTTCACTGTGGAGGACGTGTGGCGGTCACCGCTTTTTTCCCCCTCTTTATTGTGGGTTTAGCATTGCTCTGCTGAGTTTCCCCACAGAGCTCAAAGACGAGAAGATGGATCTATCTGGCTGCAAACTGACACGCACTTTGTGTGTTTTAACCTTCTGGAGCAGGACAAAACTTTTATAAACAGGATCTCATTGAATACGTTCGTGTATTTCACGTTGACAGATCTGCTAAATGCAGGATAAGCAGATGGCTCGAGGACAGCGGGAGGAGAGGAGGTGGATATTGGTCCGGTGATGAGCTGCAGGTCTTGTGTTATAGCAGCTGGCTGACAACGCTGGGATAAAGCTTGTCAACACACTGATGACACAGAGTAAAGCAAAAATGGGTAATGAGCTGAGTATAAAAACATCTTTCATTTTATCGTGGGATGAGAGAAAGCAGAAGAATCACTTTCATTATAAGCTATTTTTCCCTGCATTTTACACTATACCAGGGATGGGCAACTGAAATGATGGAAAAGGACACATTTTTTTTGGCAACACTACCAAAGGGCCACTTATCTCTGCACACTTACTCATAATAAAACAGATTTTAAAAAAATGTTTATGTATACGTTTATTAAATCAACCTGCAGTGCAGTAGCTTACCCTATTTCATGCTCAAATGCATGTATACCAGTTATATTCTTGTTTAATTAATATGAATACAGAACATTTAAAGCAAACAAAACATAAACACTTACTTTAGCAAGCCAAAGTGCCTTGAATGCAGACTCCTGAATTGTTTTGGTTGATTCTGTTGTTTATGTACTTGCAACTTTAACTTCTCATATTTAGCTTTGTGCAAGTGGTGACTTGTATTAAAATTCTTCATGGCAGACAGTCTCTCTAAGCAGACTGAACACATGGGTTTGCCTTGAAATTCTGTCAACACATAGTCTACCTTTGTTTTTCATTTGTAGCATAAAAACATCCTTAAAACAGCTTTTAGATTTGCTTCATTGGGAGGCCGGATGGAAGTCACCAAAGGGCCACATACAGTCTGCAGGCCATCTGTTGCCTATCCCTGCACTATGATAAAATAGGAATCAGTACAGCTGAGGTTTTTTGGGTCATTTTGACCCAAAGACATCAGGAGGGTTAAAACTCTGGCATAAAAGTCCATACTTAATGTGTAGTTCTACAAGAAATAGTTTCTATGAGGTTTAGAAGGAAAAAATGTGTCTGAAAGAGCATTAACTATTGTGACTGAAAAGGTTTTTTAGAACAGCGTACCCAAGTCTGCTTTGTGCTAAATTCTAGAAATCCTGGGTGACCTATGGGCAGCTTTAGGTAAACTGTGCCTTCACACCTAGAATTATAAATCCACTCACTGATATTTTTCTGATATTTTTTTTAATATTATTATTGCTGTTAAAGGTTCAATCAATCCTGTTCAGTCAAAAAAAAAAAACTATACGAAGATGATCTGAAGAGAATAGGCTGAACGTGAGCTCCATAAAACCTGCAGAGCCTCTTTTACTACGTTACATCATGCCCCCTCCCTGTGTGTGGTGTTGATATCTCTTTCCATCCCTCTATTTTCCCTCTGTATCCTTTTCAATCCCAGCTTTGATGTATGCATGAGGAAGGATTTCCTGAAGCCCAAAGAGGGCCATTACCCAGGGCCCATTAGGCCTCTATAGAGCATGTCAATGACTGCTGAGTCTTGTTCTGTTTTCACATGCCCCCTAACCCCCCCATGTCTGTGTGGGTAAAATAAGGAAGATAATATTTTAGAAATGATATGTACCCATGTCCCAGTGTGCCATCGTGTTATAGTTTAGTGTTTGAATCAGAATCAGTTTTATTGCCATTGTCAGTGAATACACACTTGCAGTTAAGAACACCCATTCTTATTACACACACATAACAAAGCTGTTGCACGTGAGGAGGCAGGGTCATTAATTGGTGGTGTTCCTCTCTCATGCAGACTAAGACTCAGGGCAGTGAGTCATCGTCATCAGGATGAAATGCTCTGACGTTTGAGCATGAAAGTCCCAGAGTGCCTTGCAGCCCAACATCTCTGGGTAGGATTGTGTTTTACAGTAAAGGGGGCATGCAGGGCACCGAGGGGGGTTTTCTTTGGGTCATGAAGCAAAGAATGTAAATAATGATGGTGTAAATATTCCTACAAACATGATGGTGAAATTCCTGATTTTACAGAAAGAACTTAAAGAGATACAGTAGTTTAAGGCTTTTGAAGAAAGTCCTGTAGAAAAACCATTTGGTAAAATAGTTTCATTCTGACCAATATTATAAAAATGTTGCATGCTAATGCTATTTTATGAACACTTCTGTTAGTTTTGAATTTCACTATTGTTCACAATGAAAATGTGTATTCAAATAGCAGCGGCAGCTAGCTGTAGCACTTCCTGCAGGATTTACATAATATTTCTGATGGAAACTAATAATGGAAAGCAAAGTCAACAGAAGTAAAATGTATCAAATAGTGTTCATACAAAACTCAACATTTTAGAGTTGGTTAACTTGGTTCTCGGCTCTAACTAGCCGTTAGCTCATCGGTCCATTTAGAATTTAACTCCATTTCTGCACACTATTTAAAGCGCTGTCAACAGGTAAAATATTAAAAATACTCATTGCAACTATATTGTCTATAACTATATAACAGTATGAAAGAGTTTCCTTCGATAGTTTTCCAAACATTCTGAGAAACAAAGAACTTGATTCTGTCAAAAATCCATCCTCTGTTTTGGGATGTAAACCATCTTAAGTCTTGTGACTGACCAACATTTTGCTGGCTGTATCTGTAGATAACAAATATGGCAAAATTGGACAAGAGAAGCATTGTGGAGAAGATGTTTAGGTGAAAATACAGAATTTGGAGCTGAAGGAGACAGAAAGAGAAAACAGTTACAGAACTATCAAAAAGAAATATTGAGATCCAAAAGGATGGCAAAGTATCTGAAAGATGAAAATTTGCCATTTAAACACCCACAATTTTTGTAAAGGTTTTACACAGATAAGTTTACCAACTCAACCTAACCATAATCTGAATACTTAACTCAACAATTCTGAGTGTAATCATAAACAGCACTTCCATGACGTTGCCATTGTTGGCTTATTTTTAGCCACTTAGGCTGATTCTGTGGGTAAACAATTTTTAAAATTCAAGGACACATTAATCATTGATATAACATTGGTGTATTTGAAGATTGTTGAGAGGAATAAGGTGTGCGTAGAGTGTAAAGTATTGCTTTTCTGTCCGCTGCAGCAGAACATCAGCATACAGCAGGACACAGAGAGACACGAAGGAGGAGGTCAGCAAGAGAAAACAGATGGATAAGGTGGAAGAAGCAGAAGATAAGCAGCCAGAGCTTGTGTGTGTGTGTGTGTGTGTGTGTGTGTGTGTGTGTGTGTGTGTGTGTGTGTGTGTGTGTCTGGATGTGTGGGGTGACTTCCCTGCAGCTTGCAGACGGGGGAAACAAGCAGTGATTAATTCTCCTCCAACCTACTCGACCTCAGTCTGGGGGAGCAGTCCCCCAGAAAGGAGGCTGGAGTTTGATACAGAATAGCCAGACCTGCCTCCTTCTTCTCGACTCTGCGGATCAATAACAGATTGACAGGTCCGCTTCTTTGTGAGAAACTGTACAGACGCTGAGAAAGAAACTGCGGTAGGAGAGACTTACCTCATGTGTTACTTTCTCATCTTTCGAAGGAGCAGCAGAACTCATCGATCTGTATGTTTTCACTGAGCGGATTTCTTATCGATCAGCTATAAGTAAAGAGTGGATTATAAGCATTTGCAGCCTGTTCAGGGAGATCTCAGGGTGAGAATCACCTCCATTCTGCCAGCAAACACCATCACATAAGTGTTGCAAATTTTGTCTAGCAAAGTCGTCATGCCTTTGTATTTATTATTTTTTTAATTAACTATTATTACCAGTCTTCTTTTAGTCTTTGCAAATCCACCACAACAGGAGGCTCTAGAAGCAGCCAGAAAAAGAAGAAACGTAAAAAAAAAAAAAAAATCTCTTTCCCTGATGCTCTGTTTGCACACAGCTCAGAAAAATAAAACCCCTTCCTGCTTCAAACAGCTTTTTTCAGACAGAGAAAACTACACACTTATTCAAAGTTAAATTGCCGTTCATTTATCTTTGTCCTGGCTCCTGGTAAATTGTGATAAAAGGTTGTGTGATGTACATTTGAAAGAAAGAAGAGGAAAAAAAGTGGGGGAAAAAGTGTCCGTGAGTCAGCAGAAACATTAAGTCAACCTGGCTGTGGCTATTCTTCTGACAGCATCTGCTAGTGGTCATGATGGGAATAAGGTAAGATAAATTATTGTTGCAATGAAAACTAACATTTAACATAATAAATCTAAATATGCTTTTTTGAAGCTTTCTTTCTTGAGAGTGAATCTGTTCCTCAATTCATCCAATGGTTGGCTTTCAGGAAAATAAGCAGATATTTGTTCTGACTGAATGACCTTGTGATATCTATGTACTTTTCTCTATATTCCTGCCATCCGGTGGCTTTCCCCCTGTCCTGCTGTGGTCTACGCCCCACACTGTCTTCTCTACTAAAGCAGCTCCTTCTTCTCTGACATAGAGGACACAGAAAATGCTGCGCAACGACCCTGCTGACTGCTGCAGAGCACCTGTGTGTCCCCTGCTGACTGTCTGAACCAAGGACAACACAGCCACAGGGTGGGCTGGCTGTTTCCACCATATGAGCTGGAAGATTCCCTCGAGAACAGCTGAGGGGGGCCCATGTGTCCCGAACTCTGAAGAAAACTGCTTTTAATAAAACACATAAAGCTTGGCCTGACGCTGACAAGAATATATGCAAAAATATGGCTTATGTAACAGGCTGCATATCCCTTGTATCCTCTTTAGCATGATTTGAACTATAAACACGGGTTTTGTTTAGATGGAAATGTACAGTATTTTATGTTCAAAACAGCACGCTCAGAGGAGAAAGTGTGCAGGGAAAGGTACAGATGATGATGCAGGTATCAGCACACGCTCACGTGCAGCTGACATGGGCACATCATCACCTCTCCGGGGGGTAACCGCAGGCTGAATCACATTTTCTCTGAGGTTTCAGCGCATCACTCATGCTTCAGCACCATTAAAATGAACAATAATTCACTTACTGCATGTCCAGAGGACAAGACTCTGTTGAAGAGAGAGTTCAGAGTTCTTTGGAAGTAGGGTTCTGTAGAGAGGTTGTGAATGATTATCATCTTACCTGTTGTAGATGTTAATATCTTCCCTCTTTATAATTGATCAAACTTTATTAAATACGACAAAAATGCAAACAGGAAACAGGAAATGGGGCAAATATCTTGGACCAGAAACTCACAGATTAAATTCTCCACCACATGTTGTGGTGTCCTTGAGCAAGACACCTGATCTCAAACTGTTCTGCTGCTCCACTTGTGTGTATCTTGCGTGTGATGGGTTAAATGTGGAAGACAAATTTCATTGTTGTGTTTATGTGTGTATATATGTGTGTGTGTGTAATGATGACAATGCATATCACCTCAATGCACATCAAATGGCAGCAATACTTACAAAAAATTAGAGGAAACACAAAGGAGAACTGGACATGGCACAAAGCACAAACAATACCAAACTGAAGGTTGAGAAAAAACACAAAATGCCAAAATTATTTCTCATTGTCACAGTCGATTGATAAAATTTGTGTTATTTATTTCACAGCTTTGACAAAAATAATGGCCGATATAAGATTTTTTTTCTTCCTTTTTTTTTTATTTTGGAGCATAGACTCCAGCAGGACGAAACCCCATGTAGTAAGGTATCTCAGCACAAGGGTTTTTTCCCCCAGAAACAACATGACCACGGATCAACTGTTCAGCTTTGAATGAAGTTTGTAGAGGCCTTAAAATGTGGAACAGGTTGCAGGAGCAGGATTGAGGAACAGAGGCCTATAGGGGTAAAGCACGGGGAAAATCAATTGATGGGAAACACAGAGACAATGAAACATCTGAAAGATAAAACAGAAAATAAACATTACATGAAAAATAAACCTCAAATTTGGAAACTAATTTGTAAAAAAAAAACACACTGGGTGGACAAGATCATTGCTAAAGTCTAACTGGAATCAACACCCAAAAGTCTGTGTTCCTTTTTACTGTGGTTATAATATAGACAGTATAATAGTTTTAATCAAAAGTCACTGAAGCCACCAACGAAAGAGTAGCAGGTTATTGACCCCTGGAGTTAATTTATCTGACCTCAGCAGGTAAGATATTAGCTGTTCTCATCCTCTCTGCAGAACCCGCACATCAAAAGATCTGACATATCCTTAAAAAGGTTTTAATTGATTTAAAATAATCAATTGTCAGATTTTTAAAAATAGTTTAGAAAGTCTTCTTTCCCTGATTCAGATGCTCAACAACTGAACCAGATGTGACAATAAGTAAAGAAAGGCAGCCCTGTGTTTACACTCCAATTAATACAACAGGCCCCTCTAGAGCCATGCCTCTAATTACCAAAATAAAGCCTTGGTTTCTGCTTCTAATCCAGAGTTTTTGGAGAAGGAAGCACACGGAGAGGGAGGGAGAGTGGGGACATGAGGAGGAGAAAGAGGAGGTGGCCTGGTGCGCGCCCCCGTCTTTCGCACAGGCTGTTGGAGAAGGAGGGAACAGCTGAATCAAGCGTGACAGACAGAGAAAAAACAGGAAGCCAGACCTACAAAATAAAACACTAAAGCACGACTATCCCACAGAGGTCACTGTGTGTGCGTCGGATGAGTTCACAGGCAGCTGAAGGAGTTCATGGGTGAAAATATGCGCGTCAGTTGTGGCCACAAAAAGAGCGAAGGCGTTTCCTCCCGAACCGCGCGCTCCTCTGAAACGTGCGCAGCCCTTTAAACGCCAATAGGGTTTATTTTGAAAGCCATAATGGAAACACTTTAAAGGTGTTAAGCTTCACAGTGTTTGGATGTTTCACTGGAGACAGTGGATGAGAGAGAAAAAAAAGTGGGGGGTGGGGGGAGAAACAAATGTGCGCGGAGAGAGCGAAGGGAGGACAGCGAGTGCGCAAACAGGCAGCCTGGCACATCAGCACCAGCGGCTGTGCATCTTCCTAATTCTCGTTTTTTACCCCCCCACCCCCTCTTCCATCCTCACCCCACCCCCCTCGCTCCCCACCCCCACCCCCTCCACTTGCGTTATTACGCAGCGAGTTCTGCGTGTGCGCCTCCGAATTGAGACTTCACTGCCGGGGCTGAAGTGTCCAGAAAGCCTCCGCCAGGCAGCCAACCATCACCTCGCACCACTCCACTCCTCTTCTCTCTCTCTCCCTCCCTCTCTCTCGCTCTGGAGCTCGGTTATTCTTAGCTCAGGCTGCGAGGAGACTGTCCTTCCGGGTCCTTCTCTTTATTTATCCCCAGTTTCTTGAATATTTAATGGAAAATGGCGATCTGCGCGCAGTCGTTCGGTGTTTTCTGCCTCTTCGCGGTCCAAACTGTACTTATCATCTGCGTGTCCACGCCGTCAGCTGGGACCCACCTCTTCCCCCAGCACTACACGTAAGTACTTTCCTTATTTTAAGGAGGAGAAGAGAAGAGAGGAGGGGAGGGGAGAGGGGACAAGCTGAACTAGGACAGGTGGCCCCCACAAGCCTGCCGTTTGTTCCTCGGAGGAGCTGATGTTTCCCTGATGTTCGGCAGCACGCGCAGCCTCCGTGTGTGATGCAGCATCACGGACATGAATCCCACTCATCACATGTGGCTGTTTGTGTGTTCAAACACTCCCGAGGAGGAACCTAAAAAGCGACGCGTTTAGCTGCTGCTTGTGGGGCAAGCATCTGTGAAGTCCCCTGGATACCGAGCACGCGCAGTCTGTGGGATCATGGGCAGATCTCTGGTTTCAAACTTGAGCTGGTTTTGTTTCAGAATTCCCCAAAATAGATACTGCTGAAAAAGAGACGCACTTTAGTTCAGCAAGGTTATGCTCCATCGTCACATAAACCATGAGCTCCAGTAGTTGGACTTTTTCAGCACCTGTTGGGAAATACTTTTAGCAATGATGTCCAAAATGTACAACACCATATAAGTGTTTCACCTTAAAGGGCACAGAAAGATAAAACTGCATGCAACAATTTACCACCTGTGCCTCATCCAACTTGGATAGTTTGACTCTATAATATCACCACAAAAAGCACAAGTTTTAAAGTAACCCTTGCATCAGTTA
This sequence comes from Anablepsoides rubrolineatus, assembly GCA_031762495.1. Taxonomy (NCBI): domain Eukaryota; kingdom Metazoa; phylum Chordata; class Actinopteri; order Cyprinodontiformes; family Rivulidae; genus Anablepsoides; species Anablepsoides rubrolineatus. The sequence goes on along the minus strand of JARVGW010000682.1, from coordinate 11,949,001 downwards.
GTTTTCCTTCTATAATAAACCCTCAGAGAGTCTGAGCTGCTTCAAGCTGGTGTTTTTCTGTTTTACTGTCCTGATGTGAGGTAATTTATTCTGATTAAGCAGACACAGAAATGACATGAATCCAAATGATTCCCCTATGATGCACTCACCGGATTATCTCTTGAAAATCTCCATGTCCAAGGTGACTTTCAAATAGGACAAAAAAAAGAAAAAGAAAAAACATTTGTCCTTTGTACGACTGTCATTGATTCAAATCTATAATTAACTGGATCATAAGGAAAAGGTGACACAGGTAATTTGTCTTTTTTCACATCATTGTCTAAAACCACAATTTAAAATCCACTTGTTTAAGATGGAATGCAGGTGAAATAGATTGAAATCTTATCGTTTTCCTTTTACACACTTGGTTAAACTGGATTAATGTTACTTTTTTAATCCTAAAACAATCGCTCCACTTGCCTCCACTCAAGACTGCGGTGTCCTTGTTTAAGTCTGTATTATATTCAGTCACCTCTCGGGATTTATAAACTGGGTTTCGGGTCACCCAGATAACTGGTGTTAGCCAGAATTTGCCACATAATAGAAGTGTGTGTGTAAGTGTGTCAGTCTGCAGACGACGCCCAGATTTGTGTGCACCAGCTTAGAAAGTGGGCCTCTGCTGAATGTCTATGTCTGAATGTCTTTTTTTTTTTTTTTTACAACTCAACACTTAAAAGTGTCTAATTTCATGCAGTTATTGTTTTGCGGTATGGTTTCTGTTTGTGGCAGATGAGGTTATTAAATGATGTGGAATAAAAAAAAACAAAACAAAAAGCAGTTCTGATAGCTGCTTTCTAAATAGATTGTTTTGCAGCCCATTTGAGTGAAATAAAGTCTTTTCAATAATGCTAAGCTATCAGCAGCAATCTCACTAAAATGTTATTTCCCCACATCAAAAAAAAAAAAAAGATTAAAAAAAAAGCCAACCTTCTGGCCTAATAGACATTGGAGCGTGGAGCAGAATGGACACAGAGATGTCGCTTGTGTTGTTTGTATTATTTAACAGATGACTCCGACATCTTGTTTCTTGTTAACGTGACTTTATTCTGCCTCTACATA
>JARVGW010000682.1:11909745-11928409 GCA_031762495.1 Anablepsoides rubrolineatus | reverse complement strand
GGCGGCCCCCACCCTGCGGGGGCGGCGGTTCAGCTTGTGCTGTGGTGGGCCGGTGGTGACGTGCTGCAGTGAACCGGCCGGGCCGGCCCACTAAACCGTCGGCCCACCGGGGATTTCCCCGGTTTCCCCGTATGCCAGTCCGCCCCTGCTTAAGGGTGATGTTATATTCAGGCTGAAGACAATTTCAGATGTCTCCTCGCCTCTTCTGTGTTGCTTCCGGCCAACACAGTGAAACCCAACAAACACATATCTCTGTAAAGTGCTCCTGTGGTTTTATACAGTATCGCTGACTGCAGAGTTTTCCAATAATCTGTCTCAAAAGCCCAGCGCTGCTCTAGACATCATCACTCTCTCTCTCACTCACTCCATTTTTTTTTTCTAAAACTGATGTCAGCTTTAACCCTGCCACCCACCCACCCCGCCTGCATGCTGATCCATCAGTGGACATTTATCAGGGAGGGTTATTGGAGTGCTGGTATGGAAGGACACGGGAGTTAAAAGTTCCAAAGCAAAGTTACCTTTAAAGGAGTGAGAGAGCGTGCGCTCGGGACTTTCTCCCCCAAACAACACCCTTTTTTTATCTTCTTGTCTGGACATTACAAAAGAGCTGCTTCTTATCTGCTCACATGAAGCATTACAGGCTATTTCAGCGACACGGCTCTTATGCTCTGCTTTTCTTTCCCCCGATGGCTTCCCTGAGTCATTACAGTGATCGATTCACACAGTTAGCCACTCTTTCTAATTTCCTTTATGTTAGTTAAAATTGATGATCAGTTAATTACAACCACTGATCCATTTGATGTCTTTAATGTGTTTATTGTACGACATTTGAACTAGATTATGACAAAGCAGAAGCATTAGAATTTTGGAATAGATTCTTAGTCATTTCTGTCTCCACTTTTTTTTTTTCCTCTGGAGCTACAAGACAAATGTTATCTTTAGTGGAGATCATATTTGTGCTCTGCTAGGCGCCAAAATTGGCCTTGTAGCTTTTGGGTAAACAGGCAGGCACAGGTCCAGTAAGTTTTCAAAGGGGGCTGGCCAGATGAGGGCCACTGATAATCTTTAGGTGGCACACCAAAACCAAAAGTCACAACCGAATTACAGGAGGGTTTTTTATGTTGTTGTATATGGTTATTTGAAAAAACACTGCTACATTAGAGAATCACCTTCTTATATATTTAGCATTACTTGTATTAATTACTAATGTTAATACCACAGTTAGTGCTGGGCAATAAAACAATAACGCCATATATCACAAGACACATGATCAATATCAATAGAAAATCCATCCAATAAAATGTTGATAATTTCACTAAACTTTGAATTCTGGGGATGTAGGCACTCTTTGGTAAGCTATCAACAACCTGTTGAGTAACATACAGTAGCAGCTTTATGTTTCGCCTCATAACTGCTTAAAATAAAAAAAAAAACAATGATGTGGAGTAAAAAGAGAAAATGAGGCAACAGATTCAGAGGAAATTGTGGATAAAACAGGAAAGCTCACTTCATCAGTTTGCAGCATTTTATTTTCCTGGTCCTTATTTCAAATAGATTTAAAGAGTGAGAGATATTTCAAAGTTTTATGTATAAAACCTCCTGAGACTCAGCATCCACATGAGGACAGTAGCTTTCTGCATCATATTTTTTTATTTAACTCAGATCTATTGTCTCTTATGAAGTAGGCTAGTTTTTACTTTACATTTTTCACAGAGATTGACATAATTAACGTTCATCTAACAACAATCAGACAGAGTTTATTTCCTCTGGCAGCCCTAACAGACAAACCTAAATGCTCATCTTTGAATCTTGACTGGATTTACATTCAGGAAATTGTCAAATGTATAAAATATGGTGTAAGGCTTGTTACATAAGTATACAAGAAAATTGATAGGGAGTTTTTTCAGTGAAGTTGGAATAATGCTATGCTTGAAACGCTCATCCCTGCTGTTCCCATTTTACTCACGACTATGATTCTGTTTATAATTATGTTTGTGAAAAACGTCTCATTCTCTCTATTGACTGCATGCTGGAAGCCCTGAATTAACCACTCTTGGAGCATAAATTAACTTAGGTGTGACATTTTTTTTCCAGCTATGAAATTATGGAAGGTGTATAAAATTGGGAATAATAAAAATGTGTAATTTTGAAGCTCACTTTTAAGTTTAAATGTTTTAATGAAGAAAATTGACAGGTATTGTTTACATATGAGCAGTTAAATCAGATTTTTTGCTTAGATTGAACAAGTAAAATTTAGATTGAAATTAAGGGTTAATCATTTAAAGAAGAGGTTTACATTTTTATGTGTTTACAGACGTTTACGTTTAGATCAACGTAACAATGAAATAAAATTCGCAAGATTATTTGTTGGAAATTTTACACTCAAAATAATAAATAAACTTAATCTAACAATAAATCTTGTCCAAGAGAAAAACAGTCTGAAAATTTGAACAAACACACCTCACAGGTCTCTCCCCCTTGCTGCACCGCCTCCACAAATGACAGAATAATTATGTAAAATATACATTTTTATAAAAGTTACCTACACAGAATAATATTAAATAATAATAATTAATTACAGTAAAATGTTTTGCCTGCATTTCTTGATGTTTTTGGAATAATTTTTGATGATAACCCTACAGTGAGAGTTAATATAAACATTTTGTTAGATGTCAAAAACAGAAAAGGTCAAATAATATTACTAATTAATTAGGTCAAATAAAACCAATTAAGACATATTGATGCTGCAGTAAATCCACATGTATATATTTCAGCTTTCACACAGTCTGTTAGCCAGTCTGGGTTTCACATCACGGCTGTAGCAGCTTAGACATGCTCTGTTAGCAATCCACTTTTTATTTTGTTTGGAACCCAGTGATTCTCTGTTTGTGGGCCAACTCTACTATTTGCTGTGTGTTTTACCCTCCCAAACAAAACAACAACAACAACAAAAAAAGCACACAACAAAAACATAGTGGACGTTAAAGGCACATAAAAGCAGTTGTCAGCTCTGTGTGAAGGAGTGTGCGAGCGGGTCGACACCATTACGCCCCAGCCTCAGCCTCCCCTGGGCTGACAGGGGGAACAGGAGGACACACAAACGCACTGTATTCATTTTCCTGCCTTTTTATTGGTTTTCTGACACCGGGGAAGGTTACAAGGATTCCTCAGCTCGCCGGCTTGATGGCTTGGCCCTGGTTTGCGGTGTTTATATAAATGAAAATACATATATCTTGCGAATGCAGCCCTGCATGCAGATAACCACGGGTTAGCGTTAAAGGAATTACTGAAAATAGCTTTGCAATGGAAATGTGACGGTTTGAAAAACACATAACTGCTTTATATAGAGCCATTTCACTGTCTGCTCAGGCTTATTATCTTGCTAAAAAAAGACTTTTTAAAGCAATAATCACATGTTAAGTCATTATGCATTCATTGAAGCTGGGAAGTTTTCTAATTTTCAGCATTTTCTAGTGATCTCTACCATCATAGTTTTTTTTAGCTTCTTTAGATTTAATTGCTTGATCTTAGACCAGCTAAACGAGACGAAAGCCGACCTCAGAGACGCAGAGCTGCATGGTGGATGTTGTGTGTTTTCTCTGGTCCCATTATGAAACATCTTACAGTACATCCCCGTGTGCACCAAATTACCCGGATAAAACTGTAAAAGCCCACTGGGGGTGCGACAGCCTCTTTAATGTCAGCACAGATTTGACAAAGATGGCGGCACCGTCTGAATCTCACCGACAGGCACTGTGCTACATTCGAGGGTCTTATTTGTGTAACTAATTGCTGCTTGATGAATTCAAGGAAAAACAAAAAAAGTCAATGCTTCTGTGCGACTTGTGGCTTTTAGGAGGGGTGGCGAGAGAGAGAGAGAAAACCTTGTTTAAAGGAAGACACAAATACATTCTTTGTCTAGAATAGGATTAAGGGGTCTGCTAAAGCTCCAGCCTTGACAGGGAAAGATCTATTTTGCAAACGCTGCAACTCTTTTTCTCCTCGTCTCCGTCTCTCTGTTTTATTATTTTTTCAGAGTGCGCGATTCACGTTGCTCATGTAGGTTTCAGTTGCCGTCTGTTTGATGTTTTGGTGAGTGCTTGATGCGTCTTTGGTGCTATCTGTGCTTGACAGAGAGAAACAACTGGGTAGAGTTACCTGAGTGGGCTGCAGTGGTAATGTAGAGTGGCGTGATGCCCCAGAAAATTCCAGGTGTGAAGAGCTTTATTCATTCCACTGGAGTACTTCTGCACGTGTTTGTAGCTGGGGCGTTCCGTTTCCACTGCGATCAAACAAAACAAAAAAATGTTGCTTGTTCTTTTGTTTGTGTCTACGAGAGAATTGGTGAACGGTTCAGAGGCTTTTGTCTTCCTCCTTTCCTTCCTCCTCCTCCACCTGCGATTGATTGGTCACAGTTCTGAATAAGTTTAATTGGCTTCCCTCGGTGGTGGGTGGTTCTTAAGTGGCGAGCTGCTGTGGAAGACTTAGAAAAGTGTTTTAATTTATGATCATGTAGGCAGTGAGGATTCTCCACAGCGATCTGAGAGGGAGCTTCACAAGTTCACTTTGCACTCTTTTAATTCTGTTCCGGAGATTGCAGTGGCCTCTGCATTGTTCTCTCTTTAGTTTCTTTAAAAACTGGAGGTGAAATTTTCTCCTCCCTTCAAACTTACTCCTTCCTCTTTTCATTTTAGATTAGAGTCAGACTGACGCCTTACTTTTCCCCTGGCTCTTTTCTCAGGTCTCCATTGTTTGAAAGAATTTCTATTCTAAAATACATTTGGTACGTTAAGGAATGTGACTTACAGCTATTTTGGTCAAACCTTGAAGATAACATGATGCATTATCTTATAGAACATTCCAAGATCTTAGAAGTGTTGACACCCGTATGTGTTGAGGATGATGCTCAGCTACTACCACACCAAAGTTTAGTTAAATAAATCAACATTTGTCTAATATTAAGCCTGGTCCTCAAAGCACACTGCCCTGCATGTTTTAAGATGTTTCCCGGCTTCAACACAGCTGATTTCAGTTGGTAACTGATTAGCAGGCTTTTGTTGAACTGCAATCATCTGAATCAGGTGTGTTAAAGCAGGGAGACCTCTAAAACACACATGGCAGTGTGCCTTGAGGACCAGGGTTGAAGAAAACTGGATTAAGTTTTACCTATTTTTGTGTTTCTTAATGTTGGTTGTGGCGGGGCAGTTTTCATTGTTCTCAAAAGGGGGAGATCGTGTAAATGATGTGTTCACTTGTCTGTTAAAAAAAGTGAAAGATTTTTAATGAAATGCTCAGAAAATAATCATTTGCAGCGTACCCTGAGGACTGAGGTTAGTGAGCTCTGTTTAAAAGGACAACGCTGATCTCAGGCAGATTTTTCCCAAAGTAAGTAAAAAAAAAAAGGTATTTACGAAACAAAACAAAAAAAAATGTGTCTGGACTGTACCACCCATAGCATCAAGATGTAATCTATTTGTGTTGGAATTGTCCTGACAAAACAATTGTGTGACACTAAAGTTCAAGATAGTCTGTGTGTTTTAATGGACATAAAATGCACAAGTTACTTGAACTGATAGTCACTCCTCTCCTGGATAAACTCATGTGTAAGCACGTTAGCTCTGCCACAAACAATTATATTTTATAGTCGACTAATCACTGATTATTTTTTTCAATTAGTCGACTAATCAGATCATACGTTCATTGAATATAGAACATACAGCTCATCACGCCAGAATGCAGCTGCTATTATATAACCATCGTTAGATTTTAGCTATATGCTAACTAAAAATAATTGCTGTGGAAGGCAAGTTCTGCCTTGCAGATATTGCATTGCACAGGTTTCTCTTTCACTTTTTTAAAATCATCCCACACTTTTGAGCTTCGTTGCCAGGTAGTCATGATACCAGAGCCTGTCTGTATAATGTCTTGTGACGTCCACAGCCTACCCCGGTTACCACTACTGCACATGTGTGTCAAGGACAGAAAGACCGATCGGCAGTGGAAGGTGTCAAAGCAGTTTGGAGAGAAAAACAACATAAAACAAAACAACTAATCGACTATTAAAATAGTCAACGACTAATTTAATAGTCGATTAGTCATTGACTAGTTGACTAATCATGGCAGCCTTACCTCTGACCATCAAAACGTGTGGACCTGAGAGAGTCCTGTAAATGCAGGCGAGTATAAAATATTGATGCAGCTTAAAGCAGGAAAAGAATAAAACACCTCACCAGCACATGTTAGAAAGATTGCAGGAAGAGTGCGTTATTACTTTTTTCCGTGCCATATTTCTCTGTAAAAATTGAAAGATAATAAGAAATGTTTCCATTTCCGCCCCACAAAATTATTATAGCAGACTATTTAAAATTCAGACTGTTTGGCAATTTTCTGTAATGTGTTTTAAACTTGAGTTGCTTTTTCTTTTTTTTTTTTTTTCTTTTGGTTGCTCCTTTCTGCATGAGTGGCCACATGGAGTGAACTCACATCAGAGAGTGGTGATTGTTTTACCCTAGGTGTTCTTCTTGATGTAACCTGGGCTCAAACCTGCAACCTCAGGATTATAAGACTGTGGCACTGACCGCTGAGCTACTGTTCAGCACCTTCAGTTATGGTTAAAAAAGCACTAATAAAAGCAGCATCATATGTCATTTTGCTATTATTTCTGTGACCAATCTGAGAATTTTTTTTGCTTTTTCCTGTTTGACATTAAGCAGTCATATGTTTTGTACGTGCCAGCTCAACTTTCATCCTATTGCTCCTGTATAGCTGCACCATCTGCTTTACATAGGTATTGTGTGTGTGTAAGCCAGCAGCCTGTTATTGCCTACAGGCAGCTTAGCTCCCATTGTCATGTGAATGCGATACGAGTGAATGTTTGGGAATGCTTTGGAGTTAAATCCCGAACAGGGCAATGGATTTTCTTACTCACCGAAACACAACAGTAGAACTTCTCGTTGTTGCTGCAGAGTTGGCCGTATGAGCCGAGCACTTTCTGTGCGGTTAGGTGTACCTGGCTACGTGATCGGCCTCTTTGAGTTTTCGGTCCGATGATGAGAACACTTGCGTGTACGCGCGAGCGAGTGCTTGTGTGAACTCCAGACCAGCAGCTCATTTCACACACAGGCAGACATCAAAGGCGGTTTGAATTAACCCTGCGTGTCGGGGCCACTCTGCATGCCATTCGCAATTTCACATCTCTGTCGCTCCGGCGGCTCCAAACGTACACGGCCATTCATATTGAAATAACAAATGGAGTTTTGCTATGCACTGAATCGCCATCCTTCGCTGGGGAAAGATAAAACTTCAAAAGAGCAGAGATGCATATGGATCTGTTTGCTGGATTTTTCTTTTTTCTTTTGAGGCTTCGCTCTGTTGCAGGTGAAGTGGAGGTGTTCTGTGTCTGTTTTAAGTCCAGGCAAAGTGCAGGTATCATGTTTGTTAAAGCAGGTCAGTCGTGCTTCCATTACAACCCTCTTGGTAAAACCTGGCTCACTTTCCCCTTCACTAGCTACTGTAGGAATGAAGTCATGGTCGCACACATAAAATTGAATGTGACTCACCTTCTTTGACTCATTTTTGAAATCCACAACATGAAGCTGTGTCCTCATCCAAATGTGTTTTTTGCCCATGTGTGCGCCTGGGTTTGTTTGTACCGTTAGTAAAATAGCTCATTAATCACTGAACACATTTTAATAAAACTTTCAGAAAATAATCATTGGGTTGAATTCTAGAACTGCTTATCTTTTTAAAGCTAACCAAATAGGGCTATAACTCAGTCAGTTTTACAGATATTGGGCTATAATTTGGTGTGGTACTTTACTACATACTTTGAGTGCAACACGTTGCATGATATCTATGCTAACAAACTGGGCTTTAACTATTAGTCAGTGCTGATTTTTTGTTAGCAAAATATCTCATAAAATCACTTTCAGAAAGTGATCAATAAATGTACATATACAACTGATAAACCTTTGGAATCAATACAATTCAAAATGGCCATCACTGTTAACTTAAGAAAATACAAAAATAACTAAAACTCAGCTGGTCTTATAGTTGTTGAGCTAAAATTTAGTGTGGTAGTAGCTGAGAGTCAACATTTACTTTGCTCTAACAGCTCATGCAAGATCACACATGAAATTCCCTTTTTCATTTCCAATGTTTGAGCAAAATGTATATAATTCCCTCAGAGTCTAAAATATGGAAGTGTGAAAAAGGCGAAGTGCATTCCTTCCATTTGTGCTAGACCTTTACCCCCCCCCCCCCCCCCCCCCACACACACACACAACACTTTAAAAAAATATTACCACTTCTTCTTGGCTGCTAATTTAATTTGATATTGTATTTATTGATCTGACCAAGTTCAATTTCCTGCCGCAGCCCGATTCTGTTGCACAATGAAAGTGATAATGTCGATGAACAGGCGGCGATGGCGAGGATGGAAATGGTGATGAAGAGCGCAATGATGATCATCATTTGTGCGAGTGACTGTGATTGCAATGCTGATTAGAGTGGTCTCTGAAGATGGCGGGGGTCGCCGCAGTCGTCGGGGGGGGTGAATCTGTCAGCTGCACTGTGTACTTTTAATATCCTTCAACCATTAGTGGGCTGTCATGACAACTATTCAGTAAACACATTAATATTTCATCGATCTCGCCGCTCCCCTCTTCTCCCTCTGATACACTCTCTTATTGTCTCCTGTAAAGGTTGTTCAGTAATCTATGGAGATCTTAACTCATCCTGCTGTGTTACACGGCACCACACACACATACACACACACACACGTTCTACTTTAAGTGCTACAGTACAAAGTCTTTTTGTGTCTATGCCTGCTAAATTTAACACTGCATAGGACAACTGTTTGTATACACCCACATATAGTGTGCATGGTATCCAACCTTTCAGCACACAGAAGCCATCACACTCATGAAATGTACTGACTCATCTCTTAGGTAAACTTTTAGATTTTGATTTTTGATATTTTACAATGGTGGAGGGAGAGTTTTTTTTTTATCACATGTAAAAAAACCACAACAACAATAAAATAATTTAAAAAATCAAACGTGTGGGTATGTGTTCACCCACATACTGTTTCACATGTGCTTTTCAGGAGAGATCCTCTCCAAACGAGCCCACAAAGGATGACATAACATTACGTAACTGTGTTTGGGCTTGTGGGGGCGCTGCACCGACTAAATTTGGGTAGTTTGACAATTAATTCTTAAACAGCAGCTGACAAAGCAATCGTCAGTCCAGATCTACACTTTCTTGCAGATTTCAGAGTTTTTCAATCGCATCAGCATCTTGTTTTAGACTTGACCTGAATCACAACCCATCCAGTAAACTTTCCCTAACCGTGCTCACAAACATATGTAGTTTGGGTTTACATGAAAGTCTGGACAAAAGTTTATAATTGCTAGGTTGATCCACAGTTCTGCAAGCTCAGCTGAAGGCATCGCTCATTTGAGAGGGTATAATTATGATTATTTTCGAACCAACAGACTCGGAGTATTACTGCAGATGTTACTATTCTCTCAACCTCCTTCCTCACACCTCTATATTAGATCTTGTTTTGCAAAAGGTGGGGTTGGACTGGGGTGCAGGATTTTGGAAAAAAAACTGATATTGCAATTTTTTCTAACATTGTCATACTATATTGCAATATTAAAAAATACACACTTAAAACTAAGTTCTGCTTCCATCTTATTGATGATGAACCTGCACCGATCTTACCTGTTGTTTGTGCATGTTACAGTATGTTCTTTGTATTTGAGTTATCTTTTATTGTGCTGCAAACTGAGTACATGTTTCCTTCACATGCAAACGTGAATAAAATTTTATCTTCTAACGTGTTGCCTCTGTGTCCATCTTAGTTTCTGTTTCCATCGTGCTCTAACATTAGCATCCATGCTAACTGTGTGTTACCTCTTTTCCTCCAGTTCTCTGCAAACTTGCTCATCTTCCTCATTTTTGTCAAGATCCGTCTCGTTTTCCTCCCCATCTCTAGAATTCAACTACACCACTTCTCTGAAAAACATTGCCATTATTGTTCACTTCTCAAATATCACTGTGTTTGTCCCCTATAGGATATATTTAACAGATTTTTTAATCCAAACAATTAATGATTTATAAAGGTAAATCAGGAAAATTAACAAGGCTGCCCAAACTTTCGCACCCCACTGTATTTCCCCTTTTAAGACCTGTAAAGATATAATTTCAATAAAAATCTGGACAGGCATCCTGATCATCTTCTCCTCTCATCTGTTTCCAGCATCTCTAACTACAGTGGAACACCTGACAACGTGCTGAGTGTCTGTCAGACTGCTGTTGGTGCTGTTCCTCATGTGGTTACTTATGTTTTAAGTTGGGGAAAAAGCTGGCATAACTTTGCCCCGTTAATTTACTTTTGATGTAATTCCTTTTCGCTCGCCAACAACATAGTAACAGGTCATTGCTTATTGAGTTGGCATTTTACTCGAGTCCCATACTTCTTGTATCGTACTAAAATAAGCATTTGTCCCTTCTCATAATGTCGTAAATTTCTCTCGTATAAATTATTTAGTTGCACTCAGCTGAAATGATCTGGACCCATTTTTAGACTGAGCGTGTTTGTGTTTGTAGCTGGAGAGAGAGAAAAAGAGAGAGAGAGAAAAAGGGATAAAGCTGCTTGTATTGAATAAATTTACCATCAAATAGGGAGGATAAAGTCTCCACCCAGGTCTGATTGAACCTCGTGATATGATACAAAAGCAGAGATGCAACAATGTTAAGAAGTGCGTGTGTGTTGAGCTTAGATCTATATTTGTGAACATGAGGAAATAATCAGTCACAGCCATATCATCAAAAGGGAGCCAAACAGTTGAAACACTGATAGCGAAATCCTTTTTTGTTCACCAGTGTAATGTTTTTTTAAGCGATTTTGTAGCTGGAGGTTAGCTCAGGAGTCTGGATTCTTTGTTCTGTTGAGGGGCTTGGGAACACCGGCGTGGCCTCCAAGGTCTCTAATCTTGAATTCAGTGTTAAATGTTTGGAGTCGGGGAAAAAAAAAAAACCTCTGTTGGGATTTCATCCAGCACCTCAGCTCCTCCAACGAGACGAGTCAAAATGAGCTAATGACACACAGACATGCAAGCTGCACACCGGCTCTGTGGACCAGATTTCCTCAGAGCTTTAGCCAATCTCATTCTACCGCAACCATGTGTACATTTTCTGTTAGTCACTTGCAGATATAGAGGAGATGCAATTAAGATACAGTTGACTATGTGGCTAAAATAGCTTGTTTCTCTAAATCTAGCAGACTGCTGTGCTCAAATTAGCAGCTTTTAGTCACAGCTCTCATTGTGACTCATTGATGAAGACTCTGTGAGAGTTGACAGTCAAGGTTAAGGTTAACAGCGCACTATCTTTTGGTAAAAGGAGCCCTTTTTATAGAACTCTCACAGCAGAACAGATGCATCACTGTTGGATGAGGAGGTTGTGTCTGTTTTTTTATGATGCTCAGGCAATATATAATATTGGCAAGAGTTTGTTATATCACAATATGATATATTACGATATATTGCAATACTGTAAGCGAGGCAATATATTGACATTTCTTTCTCCAAAAGTTTTTTATTTAAAAAAACTCAGTGTAAAGTGCACTCCATGTATTACATGAATAAAATCTGATTAAATTCAGTTTATTTCTATGCATTTAGAACAATGAACAGTGAGAACTGCCACACCATTAAGCCTTAATTAAAAATCAATAGCTTTTGAGAATTTAGTATCAGGAAATTAAATATCACTTTATTTCAGTGTATCCATATTTTCTTACACCCCTAATAACAAATAAATCATTATAATTAAAAGTTAGTTCTGTTTAATTTTTTTAAAAATAGTGTCATAAAATAAACTTTACACCACAGCCAATTTGACATTACAAAGTTCATTTAGAAAGAATTCTGAATATTTGCAAGTGCACCCAATGTGAACAAAGGTGAGTTAATTACTAACCTGACAGGTTCGAGTGGAGCTGGAAGGGAGGACAACTGGGGAAATAAAAGAATAAACATTGATCAACCAAACCTACTCTAAGACTTAATAAACCGAAGGCAATAACTGCATTACCATGAAAAGCTGTAGTGCTTCTGGTACAGCCTGGGGCACTTTCTGTAGGAATATCATAATAATATTTCTGCCAGAAAACACATGGTATGTAAAATAGTTGCAGATGAAAAGGTTTAAAAATAGTGTTTGCATGAATTGCTATAAAGCATTTGATACTAGAGTTTGTTTTTTTAGGACATCGTTAGTCGGAGCCGCTGTCAGACAAGAGATCATTTAAGGAGCTGCCTACAACACGCTGCTGCAAAAGATCTGAACTAGGTCCTCAAAGTAAAGCAAAAAATCTGCCCTTGACAAAGAAATGATGGCATGCGGCACTGAATGTACATGCGTTGGTATTAAGTAGTAGTTAAGGTCTGCAACAGCTTCAGTATGTTGAAAAAAACGCAGCTTTACAAGAAAGAAATATTGTCACAACAGTGAGCAACATAATAATTTGCAATTCTCCAAACAAAACGAGTAAAGGAGATAAATGGTGACCACACACCATGAAACGAGCAAACGGGGACTTAAAGAATAAAAACACAACTCCCCTTCTGACTGGTGAAGAAAAATGAGAGTTTAATTTTACCACGAAAGCTGTTTGTTTGCTCCACAGTTTTGTGGGAGTTTATTTTGTTGGTTTTGGCCTGAAAATACTGTCAGTAATTTATACAAATAGTGTTGTGTAGATAATCTGTTTTAAAAGGTATCGCAAAGGATGTACTTTTATATGGGGTGCCATGTAAAATAAAATATTAATACATATCACTAACACTTTTTTATTTAGCTTGTTTTGAGCTATTTAACTCACTGTTCTTACGTCTAATTTTCACTAAATGTTCAATTTAGATGTTATGTTGAAATGTTAAATCCTAAATCTAAATGTGTAAATTTATTCACACCTTTTAGTCCGGTCTTAATGAAAAAGCAGCAAAACTGACAAACTAACTATAGTGGAAATAAAGAAAAATCTACTTACAGCTTAAATAATAGGCATTATGTAAAATAGATTTGTAAATTTCTGCACTGAAGCTTAAGCAATGTGAGTCTAAAGAAGATCATTCTTTCCAAGCATCAGTCAGGTTGGTTCACAATCTCTCTGCCTAATAAATTTCTTACACAAAAGCAGACCTATAAGAGACAGAGTTGTTTTTCTTATTTGTCGTATATCTGAGCAGCTTTCTGGTTTGTTTGAAGCAACGCCAGATAAATTTTGAAGGAATATTCTTATTTGTTTTATATTTATATAGTACACATTGAAAATGTTCTATTGCAATTGTATGTTTTTTAATTTGTTTCTGACCTACTTTTAAAAAAATGTTTTCTGTGATTTGCTGCATGACTTCAAATGGCTACAGTTTATATTTCCTATTAAATTTATTCTCCAAGTTTTATATCATATGAAATGGCACTCTTGGGTTCTGTGGAAAAAAAGAGGCTATTTTAAAATGTTGAATTTTAAAAACAGCGATACATTAAAATCAGGATTGTTACCTGTGGTCTTAGAGAGGTTGTGTTAAAAGTGTTTCTGTTTGGTTTTTCAGGGGAATACAAAGAGGTTGTTAGAACCCAGAATGCGTGTCTGTGTTGTATGATAACACTGAAAGCACGGCCTCGCATTGATCTCTATTTTAATGGTGTGTTTGTAGAGCTTTTCAAAGAGCAGCCCATGTGTTCAAGGCATTGATTGTTGCACAGTCACACGCTTTGTGGAAATGCTGATCGACAGCTCCTTCTTGACTATTGTCTTCATTCATGTCATACAACTTCAGGGGATTGAAGCTGCTGCTCTTCCCCTCGAAATGTGTGGTTCTGAGATGTCTCTTTTGGAGAAGCAGCTTCTGTTTGAAAGAATACGGTCAGCAATGTTGGCTCATGAAATAAGAGGCTTCTGTCTAAAACTGTCACACCCACAAAGTCAAAAAAAGAACTCAAAATTAAGATTTGCAATTTTATGGCCAAGCACAGACCTTTAAGGAGGGTATTGTTTATTTTGCAGGCTCATAGTTCAATTCTATACCGCATTTAGGCAACTATGTATATAAATAAACAGAAATCTAAATGTCTTAAAATTGACCTCTTTCTTTTTGAGAACCTACTACCATTTCTGACACTCCCACTTCAGCACATCTATTTTGTACTGTACTGTTAGGTGTTGTAAGGTCTCACCTTTTAATGTTCCTAATGTTCTTTCTGTTCTTAAGGATTTTAAAATGCGTGTGCACCATCCACATGTTACACGGTTCAGCGAGTTAAGCTAAAATTTGGAAATCCTAAACCTTGAATGCCGAACGTGCAACAAGCGTAATGAGAAGATGGCGAAATGCAGAGGGGATATTTAATTGAACAAGTGGTGTTCAGGCTCGAAGGAGGAGACCACTCTTAACTGTTCAACGACAGAGAGAGCTCAATTACACACTTCATAAAACAGGTAAACACCCAATTTAAATAAGCACACACACACACACATTGTCAGTTACACTCAGTTGGCCATGTCTTAATGAAAAAGTAGCAGAGGACAGTTTATTACAATTATCTCCGCAGAAAGCAAAGTGAGATTTTTACATCAGAATCTTGTTTAAATATACATCTTCACCGTTTTTCTCAGCAGGTGGTAATAATGATCATCTAAACTAAAATAGTGAAAAAGTTAAAAAATAACCGCTCTGGTCAGATTTTCTATAGTTATGGTTCTATTCATGTCCAGGCTGGACAAAGGAAATATAAAAGAAAAGATGGCAGTCGTAATATAATTTTTTTAAAATCAAACCCATTAAAAAAACTAATGCAGCAAAAAACAAAAATTAATGCAAAAATAAACTATATTTGTATAATGCATGGCATCGTGGCAGATAACGGGTTCAGGACTTGAAATGATGATGTTTGCTGCATTAGATGTCAATCATCCATGCATTTTTTTTTTAATTTCACTGAGTTTTTTTCTGGTGTGAAGCTGATCCATGTAATGCCGCTGTTGATCTTGACTTTTGCATATGCTAGTTTAATGGATGTATAATTGCCTGCTTTATGAATAATTAGATCAGCGTGCAAGGAGGAGTGAAATTGTGGGCTTTTAGCAGCCTCACAGCATGCAGGGTCTGATGTTAAGGATAAGAACCAGTTATGTGGAAACAGGTGATACTTTAGAAAGGCACTACACCATCCACTGTGGCAGCAGAGTGAACAAGTGTGAAAGTGGACGCTGTTACTGAAACACTAAGCTTGTAAATCTGTGACATGACTTTATTGTATTGGTTTAGGAAGCAAATAGCATCCATGAAGTTACTGAATTTAAAAAACAACTTTTGATTTTCATATTAGTGTTATCAAATAGACAATAACTTTAACAAACTGCAAGTCATTGTGATAAAATGTGACTTGACCAGAGCGGACCCCAACTTTTGCTCGTTGACTGTTAAAGATGGGCTCAAGCCCCCTCTGAACAGGATGGAATGCAAGCAAAAAAAGGCTGGTTGAAGTCAAATTAAATTTACCAAAAAAAAAAAGAAAAAGAAACTGTCTGACTTCGCCTCTGATTGTCAGCATCTTCATGCTTTCTAGATGTGGCCTGCGGGGGGCGCATTTTGTGTTTACCTTTGGGATCAGCCTTTCTTTAGTGAAGATTTAACAGCAGCTTTGGTTGGATTCAACTTACATTCATGCAGAAGTCAAACTCTTAATGTCAGATTGATCACCACTGAGAAGTCTTTGTTGAAAGAGGAATTACTCAGCTTTAACAAGCAATAAAGGTAACTATGTGAAGCCATATAATGTACATGTGATATGGATAGCAGTAGGTACTGTATCGGAAGACTTGTACTATAAAAATTTAGCTTGAGGTTGTAAAATATATATAAAGAAACTGGATGTGGAAATGCTTTCAAATGGTGGATAATTTGTGCAAAACCAAAGAGCACTTACCTTATTATACAAAGATTTGATAAAAAACTATTACATATTTTTGAAATTGAAAATTATGGATATGTTTCTCAAGTTAATGGTTGCGTAAGATTTTCATCAAAATACAAGATTCAGAACCAGCGTTTCTTTCCTGCAGCTAAGTTCAGGGGACAATGAATTCTATTATATTTTAAATATGTCAAGTTATATTTCTAATGCTTGTTTGTACACATAAAACTTGCCCTTAGACTGTTTGCAAAATACTGATTTATTCTCAAATATGTACACACATTTTCCTTAAATCTTCAGTTCTGCAAATTGGTAATGATTCATCTTAAAAGCGCAGTTTTGTTGTGAGTCATGACGGATCTGTTATTAAAAGACTGCAGTGCAGACACAAACACTTCAGTTTTGCAATGTAACAACCAACCAGGATGGTTACGCAGCAGTTACACTGACATCAGATTTTCTCTAAGATGTAAAGATTTAATTCACTTTAGATCCTTTGTTGTTGTCGACCTTTTAGAGCTCCATAGTATATTGGCTCATTTTAATCAATAGCTGTTAGTGCTTATGAGGCAAGACAAATATCCATGTTGGATAATAACGCCCCATATTTTCTCATTATTTTTGTTAAGTCATCTGTCATTAATGCATTCCAGGAAAAAATAAAAAATCTGAATTCCTATCCTCCGGAGAGGGTTAATTAAGAAACGATCATTATAATTCATATTGATACAAAAAAGGCAAACAAATTATAGAGCAATATTACCTTATTTTTGTTTGAAATTATGTGAAATATGTAGTGGTGATACCTAAACAGGCAAGAATAAAATCTACTTTTTTTTTTTTTGCAGAATGTTTGTAATTTTTTTTGTCCTGACCATTATTTATTTCAGTAAAAATATCATTGAACTAAAAATCTTTCTATTAGATGTAGGCTGCAGTTGCTCAGTGAAACTGGTGAAGATGGTTCTTCCTATGTGGTGCAAAATGTGTAGACATTAATCTGGCCCAGCTGGACAGAAGGAAATTAATGATCATTTACACTGATGACATAATCAGGCTTCATGCTGTCGGCCGATACTAAATTGCTTCTTTTGTTCCACAAGATCTTTGTCTTTCTCTCTCCATCTCTCTGTCAGTGTATTTCTTTTTGTCCTCCACTACCTTTCTCCTCTCTCTCTCTCTCTCTCTCTCTCTCTCCCAAGTCGTTCCCTGTTATCGGTCATTAAGTGCTATGTTTCCATGGAAACAACCAGTTTGGCAGGAATTGGCGTGCTGTAAAAGCGGTCGTGTGATGTTCCATATGGAGAACTATTTGCCTTCCGCTGAGGGTTTCTTCAGTTTCTTTATCACTGTGAACTCGGGGCTTCTAGTCATAAAGTAGAGCTGAGACTTTCAGACAGAAGTGAAAACTCCGTTGTTACTTAGCAGGAGTAGGTATAGAAGTTTTCTATCGACATGGCAGACAATAGACGTCCCAGCATTCCTTATCTCAAGCTGGGTTACTTGCTCTCTGAAATGCTGTCACTTTAAAGAGCAGTGACCCTGTTGTCAGGTTACATTGGGGTGGAGGGTTGTGGGGGTGATGTCTATGTGTAATTAGGCTTTGCTTGGCGTGTAGTGATTCAGGATGGAGCAGCTCTCTATCAGACCCAGCAGACAGTCACTATTAGCGTCACACAGCGGGGGGAGGAGGGACGAAATGCTTCGTCCATCACCGGAGGCAAGCCCGCAGGACGTTTCGGCAGCTTTTCCTCTCTAAGGGGAGCTTAAATTGACTTCCTGAGTCAGTAAAATCCCCATATCGCTTATCGAAAGGCAAGAGGGTTAAATATTCAGTCTGGGAGGTTTGAAATGTAATCTGCACTGAGTTTAAATTGTCTTTGAATTCCTCCCTTTTTCTGTTCTGTTCTGCCTGTGGTAAGACCGAGATAAGTTGGCTGTCATAGTAACTGTCACTCAGGTGTGTGCCGGGCCTCTACAGGCACACATTGTACCCAACTTACCAACTAACGAGTTATAACTAAATGCTCTTTTTTCTTTCTTTTTTTTTAAATGCCACCGCTGGTATAAAATTACTTTTAGCTTTTATCTCATGACAGTTTTTTTTCTGCTTAATGGGAAAAAAAAAAAGTTCACAATTAATCTCAAGGCTTGACTTGGTCATGAACAAATGACTCAGCTGTTAAAAGACAAGTATTCTTTGGTCTTTTAATTTTCCAAAACTTTCCTCTAATTTGTGTCACACAGGGGCGTTTGCTATTTGTCATTTTGAGTGGGTAAGAAAGAAACTATTATTCTTTAAGTGTCTTAAAAAGCTGATTATATTTTAAACTAACTGCCCATTGGCAAATTTTCACTTGTTTCCATAAAAATGACAGTTACCTTACTGATTTTTACAAAATAAAAGTTGGGATTTTTTATTGTTTGGTGATGATTAGTAATACTAAGCATCCAGAACACAATAGTTTCAAATGTTTGGATTTATATTGTAGGACTTTTGTGACCTCAACTCTATAGCTCAGTGGTTCTCAACCTTTTTTGGGCCAGCGCCCCCCTAGCCATGATTCAGGACCCCTAACGCCCCCCTCCCTCCATTAAAGAAGTCATAGACTGCCTGCATTAAAAAGGATTTTATATTATTATTATAGTTTTTATTATTCGCTTGATACAT
>JARVGW010000682.1:11885301-11906247 GCA_031762495.1 Anablepsoides rubrolineatus | reverse complement strand
GGCTCACAGCTGATCACCGTGATCGAGCTGAATTTTTTCTCGATCAATAATCGCGATCAATTAATCGCCCAGCCCTACCTGTTGGTGCACATCTTGCTGGCGCATCTGTGACCACGACTGCAAGTCTTTGTGATGTATCAAGAGTCACGGTATCCAGGGTAATGTCAGCATACAAGAAGGACCAACCATATCCAACAGGAATAACTGTGGACGCAAGAGGAAACTGTCTGAGAGAGATGTTCGGGTGTTAACCCAGATTGTATCCAAAAAACATAAAACCACGACAGCCCAAATCACAGCAGATTTAAATGTGCCTCAACTCTCCTGTTTCCATCAGAACTGTCCGTCAGGAGCTCCACAGGGTCAATATACACGGCCAGGCTGCTAAAGGCAATGCCTTTGGTCACCCGTGCCAAACGTCAGTTTCAATGGTGCAAGGAGCACAAATCTTGGGCTGTGGACAATGTGAAACATGTATCGTTCTCTGAGTCCACCTTTACTGTTTTTCCCACATCCAGGAGAGATGCAGTGTGGAGAAGCCCCAAAGAAGCGTATCAACTAGAGTGTTGCATGACCAGAGTGCAACCAGACTGTTGCATGGGGGTGGATCAGTGATGGTTTGGGCTGCCATATCATGGCATTCCCTTGGCCCAATACTTGTGTTAGATGGGCGCCTCACTGCCAAGAACTACCGAACCATTCTGGAGGACCTTGTGCATCCAATGGTTCAAATATTGTATCCTGAAGGTTGTGCTGTGTATCAGGATGACAGTGCACCAATACACAAAGCAAGACTGGTGAAAGATTGATTTGATGAACATGAAAGTGAACATCTCAGATGGCCTGCACAGTCACCAGATCTAAATATTATTAAGCCACTTTAGGCTGTTTTGGAGGAGCGAGTCAGAAAATGTTTTCCTCCACCAGCATCACATAGTGACCTGGCCACTAGAAGAATGGCTTAAAATCCCTTAGACTACTGTGCAGGACTTGTATATGTCATTCCCAAGACAAATTGATGCTGTATTGGCTGCAAAAGGAGGCCCTACACCATACTAATAATTTATTGTGGTCTAAAACAGGTGTTTCATTGTCCAACCCCCTGTAGTTCTTCACTCTGTCACTGAAAAGCTTTTGGTCACAAGGGTGGGATCTTCCATGTTGCATTTTGTTTTATTCACTGCATGTTGTGTTGGATAATCTGTGCCTGCTAGACATTTTAGACACAATATGAAGTAATATGCTATAGTTAGGAAAGAGTTGTAAGTGAATAAAACCTTAGATCAGGATGAAGATAAGTGCCACTCATCTCAGCTGGTTCAATCGCATCATATGTTAAATGAAAAACAGATGGAAGACGCATAAAACAATCTGCATAAGAAAAAGAACAAATGTAGGAGCGTTCTATGGGGTGGACTGCATGACTCACTTAAGCAGTTGACATGCAGATGTGCTTTGTAGTTTGGATACAAATGCATATCAGCCTCGTTTGATTCAGATTCTGGATTAGAATGACAGAAGGAGGGTTCATTTTTGGGCCATATCGATTATTCAGTCAAAAGATGGTTTTGCTGGCTCTTGTTTCAAAAGAAACAAGGATGGATTTAGAGCAAAAAAAACATTTTTAAATGGTTTATGAACTGTAGCTGGCAAAGAAAATGGGGCAATAGGGATTGTTGTGTATTAAAGCAGTATATTAAAAAAATAGAACAAGTCTTTGTCACTTTACTTAAAATCTTGTCATTGAATGTGATCAAAGTGTTTGTGAGAATAATCCTCATTAGTAAGATAAATGCACATTTTCAAGTTCAGCTGTGAAATAAAAGCAATTAACTACAGATTTATAGACAAATGCATAAAGGATTCGGAACTCAGACCTGGAGTTGAAGTAACTTCACTTCTTCTCTGTAAGAGTTGGCATTTCAGAGGGAACATTTTTGAGGTATTATTTAAAAAATAGCTTGGCATTTTCTGTATATTTACATACCTGATCAATATTCCCCCACTGGCGATTTACAACCACTCTGCTGTACCTACATGTGTTGGCTTTGCATTTCACTTTTAATCCACAGGCATCTAGGCATGCCTAATGTCCGCCTTTTACTTATAGTCACTCTTCTTTTCTAAAGCAGATGCCATTAGATCCTCGTATATGAAGAGTTTAGGTAATTATCTTTATAGTGCCAGTAAGGCACTTGGTACCATTGTACTGTTAAAACATGCTGGAACTGCAGCACTTTATCCTGAAGTAGGTCTTAACTGCATTATAATAGGCAGTCAAAATGGCCTTTTTTTCAGGAGAGCCGTATAAAATAGTTTTATATGAAAGTAGGTGGTGTTGTGTCAGGGTTGCAGGATCTGTTGTAGTCGCTCATGCTTTTCCCTGTTGCACACTGCAGGAACAGTTCTGGTTGCTGACTCAGCTGTTGCATTTCTTACGGGACAGTAGACGAAACTCCCAAAAGCTTTTTACCACCAGCGGTCCAATTATCAGCCATTCTACCGTCAATAATTTCTTCGTTCACAAACATCTGAGTTTCTTGTAGGGTCTCCTACAGGCTGTCTTGTTTCATGTGGCTTACAGCACTGACTGTATTTTTAGTTAACGTTCATTTTGTGATTATAAATGTGAACATTCTTTCCGTAGCTTCATGGTTTAATCTTCAGCAAACCAAAGCAAAAAAAAAAATGCAAACATCTTGTCCCAAGCTATTTAACATTGTTTTTATGCTCTCAATTTTTACCTCCTTTAGAACTAAAATAAAAGGTATTCACCCTGCAGAGAGAATCTGCTGGAGTTTTCATTTATTTAATTTGATCCTGGCTGCTAGACTACATCTGGCTAGCTAAGTGCTTTGCCATTAAGGCTCTGTTCTGTGTTTAATTCTTCTACAGTGCAAGAGGCTTGTGGGTATAATGACAATCTGCAGACTGCCTACTCTACAGTAAATGTTTACCGTCCTCCGTTCTACCTCGAGAATAAGCAAGCGGCTCATCTGCAATCTTTTTAATTAAACTAATGGCCACAGTTCCATGACCTTTTGCTTCTCTGTGTTCTCCATCTGCAGATTTATAATGAGAAGAAGAGCCAGTTTGAGATCAAGAGAAACAACCCCAAGGACTTGGTGGAGAGAGTGGCGCGGGACATCTCCAAGCTGCTGAACAGCAAGAGTAAAGCCCTGGAGGTAAGCGATACCCTGCATATAGTAACCCTGTCTGCAAACAGGCGCTGCGCCTCACTGACCACAGGCACAAACACATGATGAACACAGTGAATTTTCTCCAAGGTACAGTTGCTTTCTACATGCACTGTTTCTGTCTAAGTCATAGTCTGTGAATTCAAATGTGGAATATAAGAGGTGCCACTTAACAGTCTAAATATTGGTTTAGCCACACTGGCGATAGATAGAGTTTAGGGCTGCAGGATATCAAGAAAACCTGCGATGTGCAATAACAGTGCTTAATAATGCGATGACGATATGATTTGCGATAAATCAAAAAATACTTAAGTATGCAGTGTTGATGTTTTTCTGCTCTAAAAAACTAATACATAATTTCCCTTACAACATGATGGAGTGATTTTGATTTGATGTTTCTCTAATCCATTTTATTTATCAGACTTTTGCTGACAAACCACTTAAATGCAAACATTAGAATCAATCATTTATTGCAATTTATGCATTTTTTTGTGATAGGCTGTTATCGCGATAACAATAAATTTGCGATGTATTGTGCAGCACTAATAGAGGTTCAGATCTTTTGAAGTGGGATTTTGTGCAAATAGTGACTTGTTTGCATCTTATAGGATTTCATGCAAACATACGTTTATCAAATTTTACACCACCAACAATTTGAATTACACAGTCATCCCAGAGGGAGAATCGTATATGTCATGTGCTCCACACCAAAAGTGCTACAGCTACCTGATGCGGCTACTACTGAACTAATCGTACAAAGTAATGAAATTTGTGTTTGGAAGAATATTTATTTGTTGTAAAAATGTATCTTGGCAATAAATATTAAATTGTTGAAAACCCTGTTTATTCCCCTTTTAAATGGTGC
This sequence comes from Anablepsoides rubrolineatus, assembly GCA_031762495.1. Classification (NCBI taxonomy): domain Eukaryota; kingdom Metazoa; phylum Chordata; class Actinopteri; order Cyprinodontiformes; family Rivulidae; genus Anablepsoides; species Anablepsoides rubrolineatus. Next base: position 11,902,185 of record JARVGW010000682.1, on the reverse strand, counting down.
CACATTTGTAAGGAACATGCATTTGTGGGATGAGCAGTAGAGTTGAGTATGTGGGTTCCACACATGAAAAATTTGCCAAATCTTCTCTGCCAATCAGCTTATTTTGCAGTTGCTATTGACACCTCTGGTACCCCCAGGTGCTGCCACTCAGGTGCCTGGTATAAGGTTTATTAACAAGAAGCATAGTTACAACAAAGAAATCTACCAAACACAATTTTCCTTACTTTTTGTGCTAAGTATATTTATTTTTGTTAATACTATAATTCCTTGTAAGGAACTGTGTACTTATTTTAGGATGCCAACAATCCATTTTGACCTTTGCCCCCTTTAGACTAGCCTTTAGCTCATCAAACTAGTCAGTATTAAACTATTCCTCCAAACTAAGTTTCTTTTAAAGTGCTATCTACAACAGGTAACATATTAACTATTCATAATCTTTTCACAGAAACTCACTTTAAAATTGGCAAACTATCCTTTTAATCCTATGATGGATTTTCGCAGTGATAAATTCTTTCTACCCCTATTTCACTCTTCCATGAAGTATTCTGCATCAGTAAATTCTGTGGTGTTTTGCTGCATAACATCTTTATGTTTAGAACCTGTTCCCATATTTCTCTGTCAATTCCACGTTTACATTTGTCATTTTATCAGAAAGATAACTACAGCTTTGGACGTTATCACTCCTAATGATGTCATTGGTCTGATCAGAAGTCAGATGTTTGTATTGAGAGAATTGTTCTGTCTCTAGTTAAGTTATTAACTGCTGTCTTTTTTTAGGAGAGGCCTTTATTAAATATCAAGCATCATGATTCTATTAATTTAAAGCCAGGTGGTAAACATTTGTGTGTTGTAATGCTGAATGGTATTTGTTCTTTTTTTTAGTTTAAACTCTTATAGAAAGCAACACAATTTCTCTTTGCTGCTAAAATACAATAGAATCTAATTATAATCTGACAATAACTAGAACAATATTCATTTTCTTTTACAGCGTTATGTTTTTTTAATCTCTCTTTATAAGATTTAAGAAGTAACTTCTGTCTTTGCAGCACGTGAAAAGGTTATCATTTCAGCGGCCTGTATTTTGGTATTTAATTATCACCACTGTTCTGCTCAGACAGACCCTGTGATTAGTTAAAAATTTATTTCGCTCTCTCAGCAGGAAGCCTCTAACCCCTTAGAAGAAAAAAAAATTAAAAAGGTAGGGTGGGGGTACCGAGGCAGGAAACGTGTGGCATGAAAGGAAAAGAGAAAATTATAAACAATTAATTTTTAATTTTACAAAGTCTCAGTGAAATAAGAGATTCTGATAGTGAAGAATTGAATAAAAAAAACTATTTTATTATGCAGGCTCACACACTTAAAAGAACATTTTAGGTGCTTATTATTCCCAAAATTGCTATTTAAACTCATTTTGTCCTTTTTTCTCTACAATGTAAAAGCACTCATTTGTGATGAATTCTACCTTTGTACAAGGAGCTGAAAGACAAGAAAATTCAACATTTAGTGCATTTATGTAACACGCCGTCTTCAAGCAGTCAATTATATTTCTGCAGCTATTTGTATATTTTTGTGCTGTTGTCAGTATTCCTGTCATGAGAATTCAATTTGCTGGATAATAAATTCTCAGAAATTATTGCAATTAACTATTGTTTGTAAACTATTTTAAACTAATATAATTCATTACAATTTATTCTGTATGTGTCTTCCTCTGTCTTCATAAAAGAACTGTGGTCGCCCTCACGCCGCTTATGAAATTTACGGAAGTTTACGAAATTTATTTTAAGTAATGGACAAACTGGGAACAGATGTTGCGAAAACAACACAAAACAGTTTCTAAAGCTATAACATTGCTTCCCACTTGTATCCAAGCCAGCACGATACGTATATTCTTTGTATCATCTTCTGGCTTCATAAAACAGTTGTGGTCACTGCAGGCTGCTTACAAAATTTAGACAATTTGTGTAGTGTAAAAAAAAAAAACAACTCTCATCAAATACAATGTGTGGTGTTCTGATGTGTCGCCAGCTAAAAGAAGGCGTTATCTGTTCTGCTACAGAGGTTATGAGACATGAGAGTTCACTTCTCCCTACACTAAGGAGTAGAAAAGAGGGAGACTCAAAGAAAACAAAAACAAGCAAAACAAGCAAGCAAATAGAAATGATCAACCTCCTTTTAAGTTATTGTGTGATTAATTGATTCATTGTGAGAGGCCTAGTAGTGAGGCTTTCACCTAAACAATAAATATGACTAAAAGTCTGAATCTCCTTCTGTTGTTTCTGCTCAAGTTTGGTCACTTGAAGCTGAACAGTCCTTTTTTTTTTACATTTTTATGCTCATAAAAAAAGCAGAAGTGTATATCTTTAAGGTGCACAAGGTCTTGTGGGATAAAATGAAGCACTACGGTGCAAACGTCTCTGAAAGGCAAAATTAATTCTACAGCTTGGATCCTTAAAGCAAAGAAAGTGTTTCTGCGTATCTCCTGTGGCTAAATGTAGGATTGGATTTGAAATGGCACTGATCCTCCACCTCCTATTTTTCACAAAAAAAAAAAAAATATATATATATATATTTCCTCAAGTTTTCTTTTTTTATTATTATTTTTTTCACTCCTTCCACATTTCTTAATATACGCGAGGGCATGCATACATTCCCTCTACCACCCCTTACCTCCGCTGGTCACACTGTCACCTCACATCCTGTCGGGGAGAGTCAGACTCAGGAGGGAGGAAATGAGGTGAAAAAAGGAGAGAAGGCCTGGAATGAGAATGTCTCCCTGGGGCGTGGAAAAAAAAAAAAAATCAAGAAAATGATGTTCCGAAAATTCATAGATTTAAAAATGAGCAGCGGGTGGGAGAGGAGGAAGAGGGGGAGGGAAAGGTGTAAAAGGAGGGAGAGAGAGTTGTAGAAAAACTAAAGGATGGGAAACAGGAGGAGACTGAAAACTGAGTGGTTTAAAAATCAAACCTACTTTTTTCATGATTTAAAACAAACCAGTGTGCAACAAGTTAATGTTTTATTTTATTAATTTATTTAGGATAAGATAATCCTATAGTGGGATATTTAGGTTGTCATGGCAGGAAAAGGACACTAAAGAAAAAATGAATATTTGTGACTATAACCAAATCAATTAATCAGAATTTATTATACAGGGGGACAAAATGTGAGAACAATGTTTTAATGCAGGTTGTAGATAAAAAGAACTCATAATCTGCTCTGATCAGACTCTGTTTTATATTCCCCACCATCCTGGTTATTTAGACCCTAAAAATTCCCTACATTGGAAAAAAAAAAGGGAATTTTGTGTTTGCAGAAGTGTTTGTATGCATGAAGGGAGAAATTATTCTTCTGCAACCTATTTAAATACTGCTTCGGGTGAGTCGTTGTAATTCATGTTTATATTACTAATGAGAAACGCACATTGGCTCTAAACACTAGTTACTGATACATAGTGGCAGTGGAAGCATTTCTTACTGTCCTAAATTTAGCTGATTAAGTTTTCTGTTCTTAAATTAGCAGGATGTTTTAATCCCAGATTTTTTTTGCAGAGAAAGAAAGAAGATAAAATAAAGTCTGGTGAGCTTTTTAAAAAAGTGTTACCAACAGACTAGGGTACATATAAAATATGTTTTCAAGAGAAATGCACTGTGTACCCCTCGTTCTAAAAATGGAAACAACATAAGCTGACTTACTTTTTTTTGTCTAAAGCCTATCTGGTGTTTATTCTTCTTCTTCCCTTGTCTTAATCTCCTCCACTTTCTGTCCATGCCCGCTCTTCCCTTCTTGCCTCTGGCTTTAGTCATCCTAAACAATGATCTGATTCCACCGTTTGTGCCAAAATTAAAACGACGCACAAACCTCCGTTAGCTGTAGTGCCTGCGTGTTGCCGTTAGACATTCAGTGTAAATCTTTCCTTGTTTTGTCAGATCAGTTTGAAGAAAGGCTTCACTGATTTTTTTCTTTTTCTTTTAAGCTTATTTCAGTAGATTTGAGTGATGGAGCTGCCATCTGGCTTCATGTTTTTATTTGAAGGATGCAGCTTCAGTTGACATTGCAGACAATCTGATCTAAACAAAAAAAAATACAAAATAATTTTCTTTTTTGGTTTGTATGTTGATGTAATCGCTTGTGTTTAACATATATCATTGACCTAGTCCATATTCGGACTTTTAATTGTAATTGTCTTTTATAACAGAATTACTTTTATTATTTTGGATTCCAGAAAGTTTCATTCAATGCAATTAAAATAGATGGACTTTACAAACATTAAGTGAGTTCAAAATAATTTATGGTGTAACCTTGAAAAGGCTTATCTGCCATTCATGTCAAATTAATGAAATGTGTCTACAGAGAGTTATGCAGATTGTTTTTCCCTGATTTAGAATCAGTTTTATTGCCATTGTCAATAAACAGGGTTCACAGACTAGGAATTTGTTGTAAAGGTGCAATAATTAATGAATAGAATATAAAACATTGTCAATCTTAGGCTTATTATTTAAGAATATATTTGTAATAATAAATCATGTATATATATTTATGAAATATAACATCTGTGTAATGAAGTTAGCATTATTGATTTGAACATGATAGAATTCCCTGCTTCTGTGAAACAAATAATTTGTTAATCTTCAGGCCATCCCTGCCTGTGTGTGAGTCTCAGTATATCTACTCCCTCTCCTTAAGGGTTCTGTCTGAGCATCAGGTTCACAGATGACTGATTCTGTTAAAGTGCCTCTCTGACAGGTCTTTTAATCCAGAGTCGTCGGTGAGAACATGGCCGCCCCGCCTAATCTCTCGTGTGTTTAAAGCCAAACGGGTGTAATACCGTACAGTAAACATCCAACGCTGATTTTAGTCCTCGTCTCCTCTTTGTGATGGGCTGTATGATTACCACTCAGGTTTCAGAAGCACCTAAGATGGCACAATATCCTGGCTGTTTGTCAAAGCAAGGCAGGATCGAGCTGCCTTTTGAAATGGCTTAAGGGATTTTTTTTTTCAGCTTCACATATAAAAGGCGAGGCCATGAGCTACAGAGAGAGATCGTGTTTCCATCAAGTGCCAGAGCTTGTATGTTATTATATATGTTTTTAAAGGAGGGCTGTAATTGGTTTAATCCTATTGTACAGATCTCAATACTATTCCAATAACAACAGAGTAATGCTGTTTTATGACTGTTTACCTCTGATGTGTTATTGGGGTCAAGTTATAGAGCAAGAAGGACCATCCTCGGTTAAAGGTTAAAAATACAGTTGTTTATAAGAATTCTCAGCAAACTACAGACTAATCTGAAAAACATTGTTGAAATCAAGACTTTCTTAGTTTAAAGTGTGCACGCTGCTCTCTGTGGTTCACTTATCGGCTGTGGAAGGAGGAAAGTTGACCCATGTAATTAAAAACAGTTCAATCTGTTGCTGTGTGCAGCACAGTAACAGCAGTTCTGCAACAAGCATCCTTTTTAGATCAGGAGTTAATTTTACATAAATGTCTTTCTGGTTCAAACTGCCTCGAGGCTCCAGACGGAGGGAACCTTCGGTGAATCAATGATACTGCGGTCTGGCTTGAGTCACAGATAAAGAGGCAAAGAAGTCAGCACAACCCAATAAACAGCATTCACAGCTGAAGCATTGCTTTATCTGATTCATCTGTGTTTCTTCTTGCTCAGAATTTGTGTTGAAATAATTTGTATCTGTGGGTTAAAAGATTTCGAAGTATTAGAAAAAATAAATATGTTCTGTTTTGCTTCAGACACAAAATCTGCTTTGAGGATTTGCTGCATTGTTGCAAATTTTAGAAGAAACGAAGCAGCTGGGCCTTTTTAGACTGGACATAAAACATGGACGACCCGAGGATGGAGGTGGACAGTAGACAAGCTCGACTTTCTCAAACAGTGACAGAGATGTGTTGTGACTGCAGTCACGCTGATAGTGATTGTGAGAGATTGCAGGGGAGCTCAGACTGGACACTGTGCAGGGACAGCAAAAGTGTGCTTGACAGTATTAATCATTCAGACTGCATGGACCTATGTCTCTCCCTAACCATGGAAACAAAGATGACACAGCCAGGTCAGGGATGGGGAGGGTCACGCCTCTCCAAGTCGTTTGTCATTATGTTACATTCATTAATAATTCACAAAGACACCGACTCTCTTACGGTGCACGCTCTGCCAACATGCATGCGTGAAGGAGCGCGAGCGTGCACATATTGACTCAGGTGTGAACGACTGGATGAACTGCATTCAATATTATAGCCTGGTAACATTTTTCACTACTTGCTAACATGATCTGAAATGTTAACTTGTATTCCCACCTAAGAAACAGCTAGAATTATATTTGACAATAAAGCTGATGTCAAACCTGCTGATGCTTTGCTGTTTGACTGTTTTATTTTATATGACCTTGTTTTCAGCTCAGTCATTCTGATGGTTTTGTATTTTGACAAAAGACAAGGCAAAATAATTATTTTAGGCGTCACTACACTACTAGTTTATTTTTTTATTTGTTTTTTTATTTAATCAAATGAGTCCCATTGAGATAAAAAAAAAATTAAATCACTTTTTCTAGAGAACCCTGTGATTGGAGGCAAATTCACCAAATTTCAGATCAAATTCAGAATTTAAAAAGAGAAAAACAAACAACATTTCTTGTCTAACCCTTCTGTTCTCCCTCTGTGTGAATTAATGAAAACTCTTTGGTTTGTGGGTCGTTCTGTTCTGAGGGCAGGTGGAGAGTTTTAGTGCAGGGGCGGGGCTACACTTTTAAAAAAGATTTGCAAAGAGTGGCCATGGTGGTTTTTAGGGGGGCACATGCAAATAGGGAAAAACACTCTGGATTTGAAAATTCATGATGTTTGCCACAGCTAATTGCAAATGGCTTTAATTATGTGTTTTTAAGAAATATTGAGCTTAAATTTTGTGTGATCATAGCTAAGAATTATCCAAAAATATGCTGAATGCTAGTCACAATTTATTATTCAGACATTTTTAGACAAACAACGCTGAAGATTAGTGTAGAAATGGGAAAAAAAACTTTTTCTGAAATTCTTAATGCTAATCAAAAAATGGCTTTACAGCTCACTTTAAATTGTTATAATTCAGTCATTTTAGGACTTATTGAGATAAAATTATCTTTTGGAATAACGAAGATGCCGATTGCCGATGCTAATCCCAAATTAAGGTAACTACTAATTCTAATTTTACAAATCAGACATTTTTAAATATACAGAGCTGAAAATTTATATTGTACAGTAGAATCAGAAAACAATATTTAGCAAATTCAAAATCCAAGATACCCACTCACTTGTCAAAGATTTGGGGGTACCACCTGGTTGACCACTTCAACCACCCCTCTAGCTCCGCCCCTCTTCTAGAGCAGACTTATGAATCCAGAGCTGTGCTGGTTTTGTGAGGGGGAAAAAAATATTTAAACCCTTGCCACGGAATCATAGTTCTTCCTGAGTAAAAAAACAAAACCAAACAGAAAAGCTTGCGTCTCAGCTAATATATTTATTGTGGATGAAAGTTGAGTAGAACTGGTTTGTTGCAAAAATAATGTATTGAGATTTATTGAGGTCAAGGAACCCTCAGTCATCCTATTTTCAAGCTCATTAGTCTAAAGACCAATGTATTACCAAATTATCAGTAAAAAATAAAAAAAATAAAAATCTTTTTTTTCTGTTTATCAGTTTGATAACTAATAAGCAAACAATAATTTAATTGCAGGCTAAAAAACAACACCGGAAGGAAAAGAATAATGTTTAATGAATGGGACTGACGTAACACTGGTTTGTGTGCTGTCGTGATATCATCCCAGAGAGATCTCAGACAGATCAGTGACCGGCTTTAATTGAGCAGGCATCCGGTACAAATAGCCAATTTATAGCAGCTAAATTTAGCTCTGAGTCTCTGAAAAGCCTGTCGGTCCAAAAAAGAAAAAAGAAAAAAAAAAGAAAGTCAAGCACCAGCTCAGACCTGCATGCGGAGTATTTGAGTCAATCTCTTGAATGACTTGCAACACTTGGTTTTTGTAGGTTACTACATTTACCTGAGAATTACACTGGGCTTAGTCTCTATTTTTAATTTTACTCATTTGATTTGGTTAATTTACAGTTTTATTTTTTTAAGTTTATGTAGGACATTTTTTTTCTATCCATTTTTGGTTGGGTTTATCTTTCGAACTGTAACCATACAACAGATAAGCAGTTCTTTCTCTCCTCAGCTCCTCGTTCTAAAAGAAATGTAGAGGCTAAAAGGTATAGACTAGGATAGATCAGATGACTAAACCACCTCAGCTGACTCTCTCACATAGAGTGGTCTCTACTTGGACCCATATTTTACCTTTTATTGTTGTTTTCTAAGTGGCCAATCTGCACGCCCGTTCTCATCATATATGTTGTATTTAAACTTGATCCATCACCCTCCCCGAGGCGCAGAATGGCACTCAGTAGCAGCAAGCACTCCTTGCTATGGCTTGTGTTCATTTAGAGAGCTTAATGAATTACAAGGGCTTTGTAATGACTGTGTGTGAGCAGTGCTTAAGGGAGGTCAGATGGTTTGAATAACTAATGAGCCCAGTCTCAAGTCAGAACTTTTAAATGCTTGGGACATTTCGTATGTGCCAGGAGTACAGCAACATACAACCCACAGTCTGCCCGTCATCACCACGCCAAGAAACTAAAGAGGAGACTAACAAAGTAATTTGATTTTCCATTTCCTGTGTAGGCCTTCAGAGAGGCAGCGTTAACTCTCAGGTCCCATTAGGAAAGAGCAGAGGAAGTAGGCCAAGGTCTACTTGGGTAAAAATAGAACAGAAACTTTAAACTCACCTTTTGCACCAATTGGCAAAAAGCACATTACGTCATGTAGCATTTATTGTGGGATTTAAAAACAAACATTAGTCATTGTTTTCTACGAAATAAATATTTTGTTTGATGCTTTGAACTGGTGTGGAAAAAATGAAAGTGCAGCTATAAAAACTTGATGAGGAGGCATTATTTTGACAAAAAAAACAGTTATTTTATTAATTTCCTCAGTGTGCTTAATGCTCAGAAACACAGCAAACAAATAACTTTTTATCAGTTTCCTTTGTTAAAATTACAGAAGACTGAAGCAGATATAAACAAGAGGGAATGGTCGAGATAGAAATCTGTGTTTCTTTGTGCGTTTGACCCCACATTCTGTCTTTGTGCAGCAGTGTGTGAGCGAGCATGGAGGTTGCTGACCTGGTGACACCTCAGCAGAGGGCAGCAGCGCAGTTTATCACAGGTCTTTGGAAGCATATGTTTGACTTGTGTATTGAAGGTCAAACAGGTGGCGCTTCAGCGAACTCACTCAAGGTTTGAAGGAAATCTGCCTGCTTTAGTGTTGGCTGATGGTTTTTTCATTCGTGTGCGTCTTTGCTGCAGGTTGTAACAGATGGATGCTAATGGAAGTTCATAGATCTGAATGACGGGGGCTAGGGGATTGGGGATGAGATTAGGAGGGGGAAATAAATGATTAAGTGCATGTGTAAGTGCAGATGTGACTGTCTTCTTTGCATACATATGCACAATTAGGATGTTTATCACTTTAAAAGTCAAACAAATAGTCTTACTTCTCACATTTTGGTATGGACTAAAAAATAAATCAGCATACAAGCACATTTTAGTCAAATCTATAAAAAAGAAAAAAAAAACTATTTTAGTATCAACATATTGTTAAAATCTCAAATACCATTATCTGAAAACCTTAATTGGACGACGATCCATCTCTGAGCTTTGCTCGACTTTCTCACTTATTTATCAAATACCTTTCAGACTTTGCTTTACAGTACTTTTATGGACTTCACATCTTTTGTCTACTTGTTCACCTTCCTTGTTGTTTTAAGTACAACGCCTGCAACATGCTGTCAGGTTAAACATTGGAACCATGAGTGAAACAGGCTTATTTAAAAGATTATAAGAGTCTACTTTTGCACAGTACGGTATATGGGATGTAGAAGTTTAAAAATAAAGCATTAGGCAGAAAGTGAAGGGGTTTTATCAGCATTTGAATATGTTATTTTTCCTGAAAGAAAGAGGGGGGAAAAAGACTTTGTGTTTAAGCAATTTGTTCACGAAGCAGTAGCATCTGCCCTCACGCCTTCATTTCCCCGTCAGCAAGAGACAAATGAATAGAAATGACTGCTTTGTGGTTTTATGCAGCTGTCTCTCCAACCTTCATAAAACATATATTTTTAGTCTTCCATTTGTGATTTTGTGTCTGATGTGAAGGGGGAGAAAAAGGACATAGACAGCTGAATTGTGGATCGCTAAAATGCATCTTTTTTTTTTCTTTCCTATAGCAAAGGCACTCTCCAGTCTGCTCATAGTTTTTATGTTTTTTTCTTCTAGAATGTACAATGGAAAAGCTTTGCTCTCAAGTAGAAAATGTATGTTGCATTATGGTCTAAAAAACAGGAATTGAGCACTGCAGGAGCAAACGGTTGTTTTCAAAGGAATCTTGACACTATAGCTGTTTTCATTCTCATCTCTTTTTTTTCTTTTCACTGCTGTAGAGTGAAAAAACAAACAGACTAATTCACATAAATAAATGCCATTACTTCTTGTTGTTTCAAGCAGATCAAACCTCCTCCACCTCGAAACCTCCTACTTCTCTGTTCCATTAGATGTTGTAACCTTTTGCAACAACCCTGTCAACTCGTTGATTATCTACCTGCTCTCTTATCAACATCATCAGCTGAAAGGCCAAATGGGAAAATAGTTCACATGGGAGGAAGTCAGGATGCTGGCTTAACTTGTGAAAACAAGAGCTTTTATTGCCTTTTCTTATTGCTTTTGAATCATTGAATTTATTTATTTTTATTTTTTTGTTTGGAAAATTGATGTTGCAGGTAAATTTTATATTTTTGAAATGAAACTTAAAATATTGAAGATTAACTTGCGTATCAAACAAGTGAACCAGCATGATGGTCAAGAAATGATTCTACCTTAATAGACAAACTATAAAAAAAGTGTGACTAATAGTCTGGAAAATCCAGTGTTTGAAGATATCCAAACATAAATCCACATGGTTGGTGTTCCTACACTGTTGTCATGAAGAACATCCTGCTGCTGTTTCTAATGAGTAGTAAATAGCTGTTTGTGATGTAAACCATCTCTGTTACTGAATGCAGGCCTGATCTTCATTGTCTGCTTGTGATCGTGGAAAGCTGTGTTTTATTTCCAGTCAAGTTCTGCTTGAGTGAGTTCCTTTTATTCCTCAAGGAATAGAGAGGACAAATAATGGGCTTGTGTCCTGACAAGGAGTTCTTAGTTTCTGACAGACCATTGATCGGGAGAACAAGAGCTATTTTCACAGTGTGTCGCTCTTACACACACATGCATAAACAATAGGTTAATGTTGCTCCTAAATCAAATGTCAAGTTGAATGTTTTGAGCACAGAAATTCATGCATCTCTATCGTGAACACAGATGGAGAAATCCAGTTTTATTTGCCAAAACTTTGAGTCTTTTAAAAGCATTTCTGCTCTGTGTTAACCTGGATGCCTTAAGAGATTTTTGTTTAAACTCTGGCATTAATGGTTTGTCGTCAAACAAAATATAGCATTTTATGTGCCAGGAGATTTTTTTTATTTCAAATTCTTAAAGTAATTACTGAATGAACATCGAAAATTGAAAAACTTTTTTTAGATTCAACCTAACTCAAGAAGCCTGATATAGCTAAATGTGCATTTCCTGTGAGAACTCAGTGTGAATGCTTAACATCGAAATATTTTGTTGAATAAAAAATACTGAAGCTAGCTAGCCTAAAAATAGCCAAACAAAAGTAGCTGAAATTAGCACATAGAAACAGAAAAAGCCTGTTTGTTGAATTAAGAAGCTGAAATTTTCTCAAAAAGGTGAATTTAGCTGAAAAAATATTAAATTTAGCTTAAAAGTATCTAAAACATAAACAAATGCTGAAATTAGCAGAAAGAAGCACAAAAAGTTAAAATAAGCAGAAGGAAAGCGGAAAAGGTCAGCACGATAGCTATATATAAATTGTTAAAATATTAGAAAAATTGCGGAACGACGGGAAAAAAACAATCAAAATTTTGCAGAAAAGTTACAATTTATTTTTTTTAGCTCATCTCCAACATTTACTCATTGTGCTAACAGATCAGCTGACATGTTTCTTTAAAGTGTTGGCATACATCTCTTCAAATAATTCCACAGCTTTAATATTTCTGTTTTGTTTTTCACGAAACATCAGTAAAAGTGAGCAATGTTCAGGATACGGCTGATTTAGCTGGTGCGTTTTGCACGTATGTGTGTCTGTGTGTGCGCATGTAGTTATGTAAAAGCAACATACTGTGAAAATAGCCCTTGTTCTCCCAATCAATTGTCTGTCAGAATCTAAGAGCGCTTTGTCAGACACAAGCCCATTGTTTGTGTTTTTTTTCCCCCCATTCCATAAGAATAAAAGAAAAGGACTCAAGCGGAACTCAACTGGAAATGAAACACGGCTTTCTAGGATCAGAGGCAGACGTTGGATATCAGACCAGCATTGAGCAACAGAGATGATTTACCTCACAAACAACAGCTTCCTAATACCCATTAGAAACAGACAGCCTCCCACTCATAAAAACCTGACTATAATTAGTGGAGTGATGAGACTACAGTCGAGGCTGCAACATAAAAGTCTGAAAGGGTAAGGTGTTTGGGAGGTGTTGGGATTTTGAGCTGCTTAAAACAACAAATTCTGTTAGGAACCACTGCAGAAATACCAAGTGATTTAAGCTCAAAACCTGGACTGAAAATGAGCAAATTAACAGCCAGAAGCCAAAAGAAATGTAAGACCTTCAGAAAACCTGCAGAAATATAAACAAATCACAAATACTGAATAAGGTAACAGTTGATTTTAACACAGTTTCAAACAAATAAATTGGTTTTTTTATTGATTGAGACTTCATTCATTTAAAAACAAAACAAATTCTATATTAAAAAAAAATACAAATCACTAGTTAAATGAAAGGCAGCAGAAAGACATAAACAATGAAAACTATTAGCAACCTCAGCATGTTAGCATGCTTGTTGTTAGTGAACTGTTGATTGTAACAAGCTGTGACGATATGGTGGAGAATGTTGATTTAGTTTAATGTTTCTATATTATTAAACCAAAGTGCCTTCCACCACAGCTCCATATGTATTTTTTGAACTTTATGAAAATGATGTTTTAGCTCCGAGGCCTTTTTGATAATCAGCAGTAGTGAGAAAAGCCTGAGGGCCAAACTGTCAATTCCATAAAGTTCAAAAAATGCATATGGAGCTGGAGCATGTGCACCATATTTATTAGTATTTTGATTGTTTCCCTCGAAAAAGGACCTTCCACTGTACTCTTTGGTGTGCTGTATATATTTATTTTTTTTAAAACATTACACATCACAATCTTGCTTCCTTACAAAGTCTTTTAACTTTAGCATTTATGGAAATGAAAAATGTTCGAGCTGCTTTGGGTAGTCAGTTGACCAATGTTTTTTGGCACTTATTTTGTTAAAGAAAGCACAAAACAGCAGACGTAGTAATCATGCAAATTATTGGAGGAATATTACTTGAAATGAATGTAACCAAAAATAAAAAGAACTGAGGTAACGACCCTCATGATGTGAAAGTATAAACACGAGTTTGAAAATATATGAAAGGTCATGCAGCCTCTGTTTCTCCCAGAAAAAAAACATTAGTTTGTATTTGATTTATTCATTTTCTGTCCGAGCCGTTGTTGACTGTCTAAAAATTCTCATCGTGTTTATTGTACACAAACCCCACAACTTGTCCCCACTGAGTAAGAACACTCTCGCAGAGAGGCCGAGGGAATCAAAGGTTGGCTTGCTTTTATTTTGCTCTTTCATCAGAGCAAGCAGTTAATCTTGCTTGGCCACAGCTTATCTGGGCGCCTGCCACCTTAGCCCTACCCTGGGAGAAAAGCATCATACGCTTCAGCCTGCTCGCCTCCTTATCCCTCACTTTGCCTCTCCCTCGGCTCGGTTCTCCTTGGCTGAATGGTGGAGGTCCAGATTGAATTATTCTCTCCGTTCCATTTCTTCCAAGTTTGCATTTATTTGTGGAGTGCTGTCACTTCTTTTCTGTTGTGTTTTGTATCTTAAGTGGAAGCCATTCAGAGTCTGTCTCAGCTTGTTGCATCGTCTCATATCAGCTGTGTCACTGCTCTGTAATGGTGGGTATACAAAACAGAAGCAGGGCTTTTATTGGTGTTAAAGCACATTTGCAGAAGTGATTGGTCAGAGCCTGTCCTCTGCTTTAGAAATGCTGTGTGTTTTTTTGGTTGTGGGGGCCTCAGCATGTTATCCTATTAAAGGGGAGTCTTATAAAAAACTAATTTTTGAGCTTTATATCTTGTTATAATATCATTCATCATCAAAAACATGCCCAGCGTGTTCCTTTGACTTGTTCATGCATGTTTGAGAACTCCTTGAATCTCCTGTGTTAGCTATTCGGAGCTGCATAAACACTTGCTCACACAAAGCTCCACCTATTTACACATAGCACCTCCCTGGAGCTGATCTCGGACAATATCTGACGATTGACTCTTTTAAATTAAACTAGAGAGCGTTGACAGAGAGGAGAGGGTAGAAACCACTCAGCCTGCAACTGAAAATATAGATGGAGGACAACAGTTTAGCTTGTTAGTCTGTCGTGCTAGCGCCGAGCTAATACATATAAGGCAATATAGCATTGGCGCATGCGCAAAAGCTAACAGGCTAAGCTGAGGTTCTTCTATGAAGCAGCTCTGTTGTCCTCCATTCATATTTTCAGTTACAGGCTGAGTCATTTCTACCTTCTCCTCTCTGTCAACGCTCTTTGGTTTCATTTAAAAGAGTCAATTGTCAGATATTGTTCAAGATTAACCTTCAGGGTGGATATAGCTTGCTCACATGATGACCTATCCACGTCATCATTTACCCAGAATGCTTTGCGTGTAAATAAAATCACTCCGTTCATGTTAAAATATATTTTTAAAAATTTACAAAACTCAACAGCCTACAGTATATTTAGTCTTTATTTTACAGTTAAAATAAATGTTTATCAAATAAAGTCTAATGTTACAACTAATTGTGGATCCCTTTAAGACACTAGAGTTATTCGCTTCATTTTTCATGCATTATTCTGTTTTAAAAGCCTGGAGTCCATCTTAGTTTTCAGTTGTTTTGTGTGAAGTTTAATTTAGACCTTAATGTGTGACAACAATGCTTATTACATGTGCAAACTTGTGTTTTAAGTCTAATTAATAAAAAAAAAAAACCTGCCTCTCGTAGAATGACCACTAAAGACAGGCACCGGCTTCCCCCTGACTCAAACTAAAAATGGAAAAGGCAGGGAACAAAAAGAAAAAATGAATGAATTTTATTTTAATTTATCTTTTTACTTTAATTTGTAAAACCGGGGCAAAGTTGAAACCCTTAAACTCTCATGTCGACATATTGACATCTTCAGCGCGTCAGTCCTCTGGGGAAGTTTTCAGTTTGTCCTGTCAAAACTTTGGTTCACCTGCTTCTCTTTTACAGCTCACTACCCATCATCTTCCTCCCTTTTCTCCGCCTGCTGCCTCTTTCATGGTTTCTGCCCCACAGTCTTGAACTTTGACAGCCTGTCATAACTGTGTTGCCCTCTTTTGGCTTGCCTAAACATAATGACTTGACACTTTAATGACTGGCAGGTGTTTTTCTTTATTACCCAGTTGAAGTTTAAGACTTTGGATTCTAAGTTACCTAATTTGCTTATTGATTGACAGGTGTCTCCTCAAACTGCACAGAGAGGAAAAAAGCTGCCCATTAGTTTTAAGTCACACACTGCTGCTACCACAGAGACATATTTTTGTTTTCTTACTGGGAAGGTGAAATGTGTACAAACTGGAGGAAAGGTAAAGGGTTGATAGGAGCTTGTCTGCAGGCAGCAGGGGGAAAATGAGATACTGGAGAGAGTTAGAGGGAGTTCTGCTTTAGAGAGACTGTTAAGCAGAATCTCAAATATTGACCTTGGAAAACCACCTCTATGATAATAATTATCTTACTCACTCCCCCTCCTTCGTACCCCGCCTGCTCCCTGTCTGTTCCTCTTTTTCATGTGTGTCCTTTTGATCCTGTAATCTTAGCAACCTCAGATAAAAAGCAACTTAGCTCTTTTTTTTTCTTTTTGATACACAATAATCCCTATCATTGATTACAAACCTACAAGCCGAGGTCCAGCTTATCACAATAAGCCCCAACCGTTTGACCCCCACCCCGCGAAATGTGAGATTTATAGCTTATACCGTACATTATAATATACACTCAGTTCTGTTTCGGGTGTTTCACAGTGCATACCACCATCTGTGAAACTAAATCTACACCTTCTATCACCAAATATGTATTTTATTAATTCAATATGAAACTGTTTATCAAAGGTTTTATTACAGTCAAATTCTGCTAAATTAATTATAGTACAAATATGTATTCATATCTTTTCTCTGTACACACAAATTATTTCAAATGGGTTTAATATTTTCTTTATAAAATGACTATTATTATTTTTATATTAAGCTAAACAAATAAACATTTTTTTTCATTTGTATTAGTTGCCCATCCTGAAATAAAGCTGCAGGCTACGGATGAACTAGCTGCTAAATAAAGATGAAAAAACTTCTTTACTTTATGACCTCACTCATGTACAAACACTGTTTTGAACAATTTTAGTCAGTAAGTCATTTAGAATAGAATAGAATAGAAATAGCCTTTATTGTCCCGCAAGGGGAAATTCAGGTGTCACAGCAGCATCACTA
This sequence comes from Anablepsoides rubrolineatus, assembly GCA_031762495.1. Taxonomy (NCBI): domain Eukaryota; kingdom Metazoa; phylum Chordata; class Actinopteri; order Cyprinodontiformes; family Rivulidae; genus Anablepsoides; species Anablepsoides rubrolineatus. The sequence continues at coordinate 11,885,399 of JARVGW010000682.1, read as the reverse complement.
GTTTTACAAGCACACAAAAACAAGAATTTAACACTGACTAGCCATGATACAACTACTATTAATAAAAAATATAAAATAAAGAGTTGTGCAAGAATAGA
>JARVGW010000682.1:11849923-11883793 GCA_031762495.1 Anablepsoides rubrolineatus | reverse complement strand
TTCCTCAATTACAAATAGCCCTATAGTTCTAAATACATTTCAGGCATGGCAGGAATCCCATACTTTGCTGGGATTAGGTATCTCATTATTAAGGAAGGCCAGATTGTGGAATAATCCCAACATCTTATATCCTATTGCAGATGGAACTTCAAAGAAATGGTCAAATAAAGGAATCCAAACGGTTGAAGACCTTTATAGTAACAACATATTTTCTGAATTTCAACAATTATCTTCCAAATTCAATCTGTCACAAAACAACTACTTTAAATTCCTTCAAATCAGACATTGGGTTCAAGTTAATTCAACTGATTTTCCAAATATACCTAATGATTCCCCTTTCGAGAGACACCTGTTGGATACGCGAGTCTCCTCCACAAAAGGATTGATATCTTCAATATACAATATTCTGAACAGAGATCTACCAATTTACAATAAACTTTCATTTAAAGACAAGTGGGAGACAGACATAGGATATATATATGAGGATACTGACTGGCAAAATAAAAATGTTCTTTTCATAGTTTTTATTTTATTTTATTTTTATGTATTTTGTAAAAAATTATAAAAAAAAAAAAAAAGAATTTAACACTGACTAGCCATGATACAACTACTATTAATAAAAAATATAAAATAAAGAGTTGTGCAAGAATAGAAAAAGATATGTTCTGTTTTCGAACCATTAGACAACAGAATTCAACAGGTACCATATTTATGGTACCACTTTACAATAACACTGTATGTTAACAAACAATTTAATGACCTGATTAATAATTAAACTGTATCATAATCCATTAAAAAGCAATCTTGCGTTGAATATAAGCAATAGTGGCCGATTTCTTGTCAAATAGTGGACTTTGCTTATCTGCCCGGTTCTACTGTTTACATAAATCACTGTTTTCATCATCTGATGATAGCTTTTCAACATCAAACATTTGTCAAAAACACCCTTCTAGATGAACATGACAAGCCAAGTGACAAACATCAAAAAGTAAAAACTATAATTCTTTGAAGGAATGCATTTTGCAAAGTTCTGAACAAAATCCTGTCTTCATTTGTTAAAGCTTAGATTATGTGTTTAAGATCATTAGCAGCTACCACGCCAGATTTTTAGCTGAACATTTGTAAATTTAACCATATTAGTTGAAGATGCCCTTGCAATAATTACTCTGAGTGTTTAATTAAAGTTTGGTTCAGGAGATATTTTGCTAACAGACAGACAAACCAACACAAATACAGATAACTCTACATTACTGCCTACCTTTTTAGCAGCAGGTAATAAAAAGTATTGCACTTGATCTATAGTTTTTTTTAATCACATGTTTATAAATGTTTATTATTTATAATAATTATAACCTAATTATTAACCCAGTTCCAAAGCATTAGCTCATTCTTTAAGTTGTCTTAATGCAAAGTGGCACTATAAAAATGATCACCTTAAAACCTCACACTGATGTTTTTTTATGCAGCTGTTTCAGTGTGAATGTCCACAGTCCTGCTGATACTTTAATGTGTGCTAATGACATATTATACAGATGTTTTTTTTTCTTTTCTTTTTTTTTCTTCCCACTGTTTTAAACCAGTCCTTGCTCTGCTACCTTTTCTGGTGTTGCTGCTTCCTAAAGGCAGCCACAGCGAAGTGTGCTGAGTAAAGGCGGAGGAGTACATCTATTCATTTAAATTGGTGCTAATGGCAGACTATTTAAAAGTCAATTAATTGCCAGGGGCCACATGCACAGTGGCAGTTAATGCTGTCACAACGCTAAGTAGTAATTGGATGTGTTGATGGGTTGTGCCCATGTGTGCTGGTGTATATTCTTCTTCTGTGGAACTGGGTGGCCACCCCACTGTATCCTCAAAAGCTTTCAATAAAAGGATTGTCCGCCGTCCAGTGGGTAAAGTATCCTCTATACAACGAAGCATCACGGTGGGAGCAGCAGGGCCGGGGCTCAATTCATCCTGTTCTGTAGTTTTGTGTAGAAAACGGCCTTCTGTGTTTTCATTTCCTGTTTTTTCTTCTTTTTTTTAAATCCACCTTTATTTTTCTCCCCGCCGCCTCCTCTCTGTCTCACCTTTTTCATCCTCCGCCTTATTTTATCATCCTTTTCCGAGCGACAGACAGAAGCAGAGGGTCTGTGATCAATGTCAGGCCCTCGCACGCTGAGACCGGCAGCTGTCTGAAACGGAGTGATCGATCAGGCGCCGAGCATTTACCTCGCCAGACTGCTGGGCCTTTGTGGATGGAGATTATTTCTAAATTATTACAGGAGGCAGATGCTTGTCAGAAGATCCTTTCTGTCAAGGTTAGACTGCGTCATCGCTGTCTACCTGTCGTCTTCTCTCTCCCTCCATCATGTCATTTTTGTCTGCCTTACTTCATTTATTCTTTCATCATTTTTTCTTCTTTTTTTATCTAATTGGTTTTCTGTAATTTTAGATATTCCACACTTACACTTTAATCACTGAGGAAGAAGGTGCACTATACCACTTGGGGAAGGAGAGGCTTAAAATGCCTTAAATGCCTTCAGGCTTTAAATCTTATAAACTGACTTCATACACAGAGGCATAATAGGCCACCCTATATAATCTTAGCCAAGTGTTACTTTAAAATGACAGAATATATTTTCAGTGTCAAAAGAATGAGTTTATTCTTCCTGGAATTATTTTAGCGTTTGTTCTCTGACCTTCAGAAAAACATCTGTCATTCATCTACTTGATTTATGTGGTTGACTTTTGTGCTTTTTTCTTTTTTTTTGCTGGTTGAGCAGTTTGGCTTTTTTGTGCTTAATGAATCCTTTCTTGAATATGTGTTTTTTTTTTTTAAAGCTGGCAGTTCGAGTCTGAGAAATGTAATATTTGGCCCAGCCTTGAGAGGCTGATTAAATGTTTTCTACACTGAGCTCTGCCACTTCTCTCCCTGTTCGCTAATCAGGAAGTCATTTTTATTTTGACGTTGAGCATAAATAAGTCTCTCTCTCATGTGACATATTTCAGTCATTGTTGTTGGATTTCTGTTTTCTTTATCTGGAAATTCAAATCAAAGATATTTCAGTGTTTAATAGTATTGATGTGCAGGTAGTGAAAACAGGGGAAATGTGTACATTTATATTTCTGTTTATGTAATCTAAGTCAGAAGTAGGTATGCAAATTAAGCCCATTAACATTAAGTAAATGGATGTTTTCCCCATTCATGTTGTATCTATTATCTTCATTTTGGTACATAATTATGAAAATAATTAGTCTTAGTTTACTTTTTACACTGGGTAGCATATTCATTTGCATTATGCTTTCAATAGTTTCTGTTTTTTATTGTTCAACCCAACTAATATACAGTTTAATAATCATCAAGTTTATTTGGAGTACCAAACCTAGTACATGTTTAAACTTTAAATATCCTCCTTATTTGAGGCTTTCTCACACAACAATGAAAAAACTATTTTGTTTCCAAACTGTATTCAGTTTCATTTCCTAAATAGTAAATTTCAGAACCAGAATTGCTCAAACAAGCGAAGGGCTTTTCATGTAGACTTATTTTCACCTTCATATTCTTATATAAATCATTCAGTTGAATATTTTAGCCCTCAGTATCTTGCTTTTGGTCAACCTTCATTTCTTGATGAGACTTTGGGCTCAACAGTGAACCTGAAGTTACCAGTTTTTACACTCAGTGTGTTAATATGAAAATGACATAAAAACCATTTATTACTCCAGTTTGAAAACTTGCATAAATGCAGAACATTTACCATTTGTTCTATGCACAGCGTGCAGCTTGTCCCTTTTTAAATAAACCATTTATAAAGCATGCACAGCTTCTTATGTGTGGATGGCAGTTTAACAAAAATAATAATCTGGTAATGAAAAAGAACAACTGAGCAAACATTTAAACATTTAATTTGACTGTATTTTATGTCATTAAAAGAACAGAACTGGAAAATTTGAGCGTGGAGTGTAGGAAGGTGCCTCCTGTGTTTGAGTTTGTGTTTTAAAAATATTAAAAATATTCATACCCAGCTTGTGAAGAGGCTGCATTCAGTTTGTATTATTTTATATTATAACCCAACTATGAAAAGATAAGAAGAAGGTTTCAATGTTGCTCACTTTACGTATCTTTTCTGTCTGAATACGAACTACAGCCACTTTTCTTTTCACCAATATTACAAAACCTTTTTAATTCAAAAGTCTGTAATAACTCACTGATTTTCTTTAAAGTGTAGAATAAGGTAAAGTGATATTGGATGAAGCTTTGAAGTCCAGATCTTCAAAGGCAAACATAACATCCCATAATAACGCTCTCATGTATCAACAGCTCATAATAAGCTGAAACACTTTACCGTATCAACATCCAAGCAGAATAATGAAAATAAAAAGCTCTAGAATTTTATTATTTCTTTGACAGGAGGGAAATGAGTGTCAGAATTAACTTCCAGATACAATTTCACAATTTGTATGTTGTTCTTTTGTCTTCTTCTTTATTTTTTTTTTAACCAAAATCACTTGTTAATTTGTATTTTACCTCCTGTTGAGTTCTTGCAAAGAAATCAGACTGATCAAACACATCCAGCGTTAAACAGATGTTATTTGCATTAACATAAAAAATGTTGAATTTGAGACCTGAAGTGCAGATTATTCTTTCAAATTTCATTGTATCTGCAGTCCAAACCTGATTTTAGATCCATCTAATACTATACTTACTAATGGAAACATTTTGTTCAGGTCAGATTTCTGAGCCCACCTGACCTGTTCCAGTAAATCAAAGAGCAGAAATGCAAGTGAGGTGTTGACATCCATGTGCGATCACATACTTTAAGACCGCTGACTGATTCCAGAGATGTCATTAAGCGTGTGTTCACATCGCTCCATGATATGTCTTTAAATTCCGGGTCATTTAGCTTCATTCCTGTCTAGTAAAAGAAAAGGTCTCCTCTGGGAGATATAGATGGTTTTTAGTGTTGAAAAAGGAAAAAAGGAACAGTGAAATAGAAAGATGATGCTCAGTTAGGAGGAGAAAATATGAGAAAAATAGAAGCTGGGAGGATTAATTGTTCACCCAGGAGAGCGAGATAACATCAGATATTTAAAAGCTGCCACAACTAATTGTAGTTTTGACTGGAATAATAAAAATGGAGGAAGCTGAGCTGATTTACTGTATGTGTTTGTGTTAACCATATATTTCTGATTCCTCAGTGGCTTCCAGACTGCAGTAGGTTTATGTTTACATGGTGTCATTTTTCTGTGTGATCAAAGCTAAGGAAACATGCTTTTGTGAGATTGATTAAATGCAATTTGATGCTATGATTTGCAAAATATATATATTTTTTTATGTTTCAAAAATACACACTACAAAATAAAAAATGATTTGGATGATTTTTAGATTTGACGTGGATTGTTTGAGGCACATAAAATTTGCATTTTCTTAAGTTCAATTTTCAATATCATACCTAAATGTATATATTTTGTCCATCTTTCAGCTATCCTCTCTTTTTCCTACAGTGTAAAATGCAACTAAAAACAGCAATTTACTGTTGATTTAGCTCAATTTATTCATTTCACTATAGTTGCTCAGAGCTGCAGGTTGGTAACAGCAGGTAGTTACACCATAAACTAGTGTATAGCAACAAAAAGGATGTCGGCAATCTAGATAAAGTGCGTTTGGCCATTTGTTGAATTGAAAACGTTCAACAGTCAAGCCTCCAGCTGTAGAAGTTGGAATGATAAATGTGAGAAAACATGTGCTGAGACAGAGAAGCCATCAAAAACACCTTTAAATCTCCAAGTTTATTTCCTTCTGAAATGAACATAAACTAAAGTAATTGTAAACCAGTCGCAGCCCTGAAGGTAAAGCCAAAAACATATGGTGCGTTTTTTTTAAAAGCTTGTGCAGCAACACATAAAATCCAGTTTAAACCATCCGACTGGTCCTGTTAAATCTTGGTAGACTTCACTCCTGATGTTTCTTGTGTGAGAGCAGCCCTTTGCCCTACTTCTGCCTACTTCCTCGTCTATCTGAGGAGCTCTCTCTCCCTCTGTGACCCACACCTGCCTTTCTCTCCATCATTCCCTCCACTTTTGGTCCAGCAGCGCTCCCCTTCCTCCCCTGTCATATCTGTCATGGGTGTTCAGTCGCTGCTGTTGCTCTAGGCTTCAAATTTAATTTGGTTTCAATCTGCTGTAATTGCTTTGAGAGACGGCCGTGTCTGCATGTTTTTCCTCTCTTATGTCTGCTGGAATACTCAACGGGGTGCACGTGAAAGTGTGTGTGTCCGTGTGTGTGAATGTGACTGAAGGTGTGTGTGTGCGTGTGTGTAAAACCTGAACGATTGACTGGCCACACACTGTCACTGATACACTTTGTCAAATGCCATTTGCTGTCTCTGAGCTCCCTGACAATTTGACAATGGTTTTGTCAGTGTGCGACGCTGCACACTTTCTCTTTGTAGCAACAAAGACAGAAGGAGGGAGCAAAGTAAATCTGCAGGACATCACAAAATATTTCTGTGGTAACACATCATGACCTAACCGAATCACAAACTGCCCCTCACAAGCTCTGAATGTGAGCCGCTTTCATTAAACCATCAGCCATCTTTGTGAGAAGGAAGCTGATTGAAGTAAAGGGCACAAATGAATCAAAAAGCATGTTTGCCCTTGGACTGCAGGCGTTACTGCGTGGAGAGGAGGTGAAATGACAGGGCACTAAGCTGATGGAGCGAGATAATTTTGGTCCAACACTAAAAAAAAAACAAAAAAAGGACAAAAAAAGACAAGGAAAAATAAAATCAGCTTCCTCATTTCCTGAGCTAAATTGTTTTATTTTCCTATGCCGCTCAATTCCAAACACTTCTTTTGTCATATGCATATTTTAAGCTATGAAATGAAACCAATATAAGCTAAAAAAGTAAAATATAATATTCATGAAAATCCACATCACAGCCACAAAGCAAACAAAGCAAACTTTCTTTTTTAAACTTCGTACCCATCAAAGCTCAACAGGCAACGTTTGACTGCCAGAAAAGGTGCTGAGAGAATACAAATGTTTCTAATTGGTTGCAAGTTGATTAGTGAAAGGTGTTCTTGAATCAACTGCAATGTTCACAGAATGCATATACATACATTCTGAGTTTGTTTTGGTTTTATATTTGAGCAGCAGAGCCTGAAAGCACATTTGCACGTGTACGTGAATTATTTGATTTGGCTTTAAATCAAGATGGGTTTTTATAAACTCTTATAGATACTAAACATTTTTCATTATTTAGCTCAATTTCTGAGTATAAAATCACAGTTTAAAAAAATCCACTAACATTGTTTTTTTTAGCTCACTGTTCTTACATTTAGCAAACTTTTGCAAAACTTTAAATATATGTAAATAATCTAAATGTGTAAATGTGAATGTAAAAATAAAATCCTAAATGTTTCAGTAAAATGATAAAGCTTAAATTTAGGAATTTTGCAAAAGAACACAGCTGATGAAGATGGCATTTAAAATTAAAAATTAAAAGGTGTTCATTGAAAACCATATGGATACTTGTGGTCAGCTTAGACACCGGCTGCAAGTTTGATGTCTTGTAGGGAAGCTTTAGCAGCGTTAGCAGCGTTAGCAGCGTTAGCAGCGTTAGCAGTGTTAGCAGCGTCGGAAGTGGTTGCTTTTGTCTCAGGTTGATGATGTTTTAACAAGAGCTACCACCAATGGCAAACCAAGGCTGTGTCCAAATTAAGGGACTGCATATTTTGAAGGACCCGGCCTACCTGGTTTAGGTGGGTCGGGTTCTTTGTCAACTGCAAAGACTAGAAGAAAGTAGCTGTGAATTTAGATGGTCTAACCTTCTTTATTGCCACCTTTACCATGGTGTATGTCCTGTCATCTAGCAACTGTGACGATGCTAAACAGAAGCACAAATATCAAAAGTAGCCAAATATTAATACATTAATTATTTTATTATAAATTTAGAGAGATTTAGAGACAATACTTGAACAGCTAAGAGACTCATCGCACGAGCTCATTTAATTCACCATTTAAACTCACTTGATTTCTGACAATAATAATAAAACATGTCTATGCAAATTTAAAAAGCCAAACACAACTTCTAACTTTCAATTTTTACACTGCCAGATTTTTATCTAAAACGCTCCTCCTTTCTTTTGCTTTGTCTGCCATTACAAGCAAAAAACAATCTCTGGTCAACCCGCGATGCATCTTAGGATAGGGTGGGCCGAGAAGGATCCACTAGACCCATCCCTGAAATTGGGGAAAAAAGACATATCTGTGGACAATTAGAGGAGTCTTCAAATTTTGACAGCCTTAGGCGTGGCACAGTGACATAAGCGGACGACCAAATTTTGGCCTCCGAAGAACACGTCCCCTGAATTTGGACACAGACCAAAATACTTAAATGTAAACTTAGATATTTATCCATGTTTGCATTCAACTTTTCAATTTAGATTTATACATTAAGACATAGGATTTAACATTTAAATTTAACATTTAGTAAAATTTTGCAAAAATGAAAATTTAGGATTTTACACTGAAAATGTGTTCTTGACATTTTTTTACCATTTTTCATTTTACATATGGCAACACGTATGACTACAGTTTTTTATTTATATGTATTTTCGTCAATATGTGACCCAAATTACAGCCTATTGTTGTGAGGCCTGTTCTGCTCTTGTATCAGAGCACACTTGTATTAATCACTATCACTTCACTCTGCTCCTCCCCACTCAGCCTTCTGAGGAAGTGGACACAACAAGCCTGCATTCACACACATCTGTTAACAGATGCACTGCCAAAGAGAGCGGTTATGTGCTCCGTTTCCTTCAAGCGGAATGATTTCTCCTCTTCCCCCCCTCCCTTTTATTTTATTTGTTGCCACCTTCAGTCAGTACGTGTGCAATTTTCTCCTTTCGTGTCTTGTTTTGTGCTGCTCGAGAAGCATGACAAAATTTTATTTATTCCCATGTAAATGTCACTTTTAAACTTCCTTTTTTTCCTCACTACAATTCCTTTTTTCTTTTTTCTTTTTTGTCTGGTGGATTGCCTGCTAGACAAAAAGGAAGTGGTGCATATCTATGACTATAAGTCAAAGAATGAGTGGAGACAGACAGTCACGACACTGAGCTGACCGTTTTCAACCCCCTGAGCCCCCCTACAGGTCTGCAACCTGATGACAAGACCACTGGTCTGAGTAGCTGTTTTAACTATGAGCATTTTTAATGTGTGTAGTTTTGTATCTGCATAGTTTTGTATGCATGTGAGGCAGTGACTAAATGAGATGAAACGGTTTTGTAAAATTTGTACCATTGGAGTCCTAACTAAACTCACTCTGGTAATTTCTGTGGTGAATTAAAATGAGCAGCGTGACCTCGTTCGGTGCCACGTCTCTGCCACTTAGCTAAAAATTAGTTTCTTCTCCTATTATTGAAATGCGTATAACGTTGAGCTGACTATCACAGATTTAAAATAACATTCCATGTTTTATGGAGATACTTCGTTGTCAGTAAAATATTACGCTGGCATATTTGCTTTGACATAGCGCCTGACTTCATTATATTTTTGAATTTATTCATGTAATAAAAAGACCAGTGAGCACACTAGAGCTTCTGATCAAGAACAGTTGCAATTATTGTTAGTGAAACTCCAAAGATCCGTTCTGACTGAGTTTAGCTGCTGCGGTGCTTTGTTGCATTGTTCCAAAGTAAAGACAGCTGCCTTTTTTTTTTTTTTTTTTTTGTCTCGGTGTTCTTCACAGAGGCTTCAGAACAATGCTGGCAATCTTCTGTAGAAACATGGCATGTCGTTGGGTCTGTGTTGAGCTTGGAAAAAAAAAGAGAGAGAGAAAAAAAGAAAGAAAGCTGGTGTTTGATTTTGAAAAGCTGGTGAGTTGCTGCTGTGAGTAGGTGACAGCCTGCACACTCCACATCCAGTCCCTTTTAGAAATAGCAAAGTGGAAATGGGGAATATGCTACCACGAGCAACCACGTTGTGGTGATGGTGTGGTGTGTGTGGGGGGGAGATTATGGAACAGAAACAAAGGCGGGGATTATCTGAGCACATGCTACAATAGCCGTACACGCACAGCTCTTGCAAGCGGGTCTGCCTCAGGGTGCTCTGGATCTTAAAACAAAGACATGGTCTCCCATCCATTCATGCAGATCTTCTGTTGGAGTTGGCTAATAAGGACTACAATTCCCAGCTGCGAGTAATAAACCAACCAGGGATGTGAAATTAGGGGTCATTATTTCGCCTCATTATGGACTTTTACAATGTTTAGTGACCCTAAAGGGAGCATTAAAAATATCACGATGCAGCTCTTCAAATGCTCCTTCCAATTATATGTATAATACTTCAGGCGATTAAAAAAAAACTTTTTAAAGTTTCCAATATTCTTCCCATTCTCGTTTATTACAAACGAGCCCTGCACTCTGTGAAGTCAGTTAAACTGTTTTGAAGTTGTGACTGTGTTGCGGGAATTAATGTGGCATTAGAGGAGGCAGAAAGTTTGAGGGCAGTAAACTGAGACAGATGGACAGAAATAGAGTACGCCATACGATGGCTGGATAAAACAGGCGGGCGAAGAAGGGGAGATAAAGGAACGGTTGCGGCGCCGAGGGGATGGTGGCGGCGAGGGTGCGAGGCGACGTCAAAGTGAGTTTGTCTGTGATGTTTTTGAAATTCTGGAGTGAAAAGTCCCTCCATCTGTTATTGTGGGACGGTTCTGACTCAGTGATTTCTATGATTGGCCTTAATCCCGGCCGAGTGGAGAAGACAGAATGAAGAGCTTAAAGCAGACTGCTCTCACTCTGACAGGCTCCACTGGCTGCTGCTGCTGCAGCTCGCCGCTATGCTTCATCTGCTGCCACCTAATGGACTAAATGCTGCATGACATTGCATTTCTTTGCACTACTTCAGCACTTTGAACTGGGTTTTAAGGTCATGACAAAACAGCTTCTTTTGAGGTCATCACCAACAAAAAGACACGCGTTTTCACTCTAATTTGAAAGCGATAAATTTGGTTCTTTGATCTGATTTTAAAAAATTTGTAATAAAAGAACTTTGTATATATTTTATACAGGTTTAAATTCTGTGAGTAGTAGCCAGCTATTGTGACTGTCATTGTTCACAGCAGCCAATCATTGGAAAATCCACCAAAAAGGTCTTTCCCTGCTGTATTAGTCACTCCGAGAAGGTTAAGTGACCCCGGTAGAGTCATTTCACAGTCTTTTGGTGCCCAAGGTGACTCAAGCATTCCCGGAGACCGAGCAAAGGGGGTTCATTTGGAACGCGTTGAGTGCCGAATTCAATGCTGCAATCACATGTACAGTCTGTGTCGTGTTTTCTCAAGTGCCCTCTCACTCAAACACCCACATTGTAGGGCTGTTTTGGAGAGTCCCCGCAGATCACACAGACGACAATGCCGTGTGTCGAGTGCCCTTTAAGTTAATGCTCAGTGAAGGGGCCTAACAGGCTGCAGCAATCACAGAGGCGGACCAGTGTCGAGTCGGCGCTCGCCACAGCATGACGCCGTCCGTCCCCGGTGTGCTGTCATCCCCTTAGAAATAACATGAGTTTGAGTGATTAAACTGCTGGAACAAAGCAAACTCAACAGTTATGAATATTAAAGATCCTAATCGTCTCAAGCTGAGCTTTTTTGGTTTTCGGTTTTGGTTTTTTTGTTTTTCTGCTGACTTCTTGCCCTGTGAGTTCACAATGATTAAAATACAATTCTTCAAAAGTAAAAAGAAAAATAGCATGCTGCCGCTCAGTTTCTGGCTGCTCGTACTCATATTCTCTAACCATTTGGGTACAATGTTTGCATATAGGACAGATTTAATCGTATGTTTTTTTTTTTTTGTTGTTTTTTTTTTTTTCACTTTCATTACATCTATTACAGAATGGTTCATGACTTGGTTGATTTGGTGCAACAGGTCCATTTGACCATTTTCTGGTCTTAAGGTATCAGTCTTAAAATAGCTTCAAAATCACTAGTTTTTTCATTCGCACCATTCCTGCTGTTTGAATTCCTTTTATTGCTATGCAGAGAAGCGCTCCCCCCCCTCCCTGACTTATTGCTGTGAGCTGTCAGTCAGCTGCGTTTGATGGCTGAGGGGAGAATTGCCCTAAACTTTTCCCCCTTTTAATATAGAAGATAAACTCAGCTGATGAAAACATTCCTGGCAGCAAAATCCACAAACCTAGTGAGGCTGAAGTGATGCAACTGGTCTTGTTTCATTTTTGTAGACATGCTTTTTCAATCAATCATTATTAAAGTGATATTTAATTATTTCTAAATAACAGGGATGAGATCATATAATGTATTTTATAGTTTTTCTTTGGCTTTATGATATTGTTGCTCAAGGTGATCATTCCATCAGTCTCCTCTGCTCAACACATTTACTGTAATGTTGGAGCTTGAAGTTTATACTGTTGACTCTCCTGTTTTATTTGTGCCTGTTTATTCTGCAGCGTTATTTTCTGTGTTGTGTGGGCCTCCACTGGGCTTATCTGTGTTGTTCTGTGCTGATCTCGCTGTGCTCATCCAGTGCTCTAAGCTGCTTGGGCTCCAGCCACCAGCATAGATGATATATCCCTGCCCCCCTCCCTCCCACATCTCTCACTCTGATTCATTGGCTGTTTGTCTTTTGGGCCAACAAAAAAAAAAGGAAGAAACAGCACAAGAAGACACATGGTGGTTCTGGAGGAGGGGACTTCATTAAACTACTATGAAAGAGACGAGGTCCCTGAGAAATGGTGGCCTCTGTGGGGAGTAGTTGGAAAAGAATACCTGGAGAGAAACAGCTGGAGAAACATGGTTCTGAAAATAGTTACAATACTGGCCTCTAAATAGGAGATAAAATAATTTCCAAAGGGACAACAACAGATTAAATTTGCCAGAATGTAGTAAGTGAATAATATTTGTTTGCATCCTCTAAAAGAACTTTGCATTTGAACTAAAGAAAACAAAACAACAAATAAAATTAAGTGATTTCAAATTTTATTAATCCCAAACTGAAACGTGTAATATTGATAATTTTACCAAGAGATTCCCACCTTGGTGCTGCTCGCTGCACTTTAGCAGAGCTGATCCTGTTTAATAAAAAGCTGCAGAATTACTGTCTTAATGGGCTCTTGTTCAGTTCACAGATCAGAGCCTTTGGTCCATTGTTTTAGGTACATATTGTGTAATTGGAAAATAAATTAATTGCTGTTGTGGCGATCAAAGAGCGCTCAAGTGAATAAATTCAGTGTATGGGTGAATGGTCAGATGGAGTGGAAATAGTCTACATCTTCTTTTAACATATGAATTCACACATTCTTGGACTTATTGAAGCTGTATACATACTAGAAGTAGGAGTATTGTCACTGGGGCTGAGCTCTTTATAGAAATAGGACATCTCGTATGATGAGAGTTTATATCTTGGGTGTTATTTATTTTTATTTTTTTTGTAAATTAAAAGTCTGCTGAAGCAGGCGACAGGTTCCTTCGCTGCTGCTTCACAAATGAACGCGTTCTCGCCTTAGCAAAGGGGCTCTAAATTGGGGTTAGTAATTTCAGAGCCTTGGGATTTTGAGGCCGATCTCACTAATCTGGGACAAAAATAACATCGCCCCCTAGAGGCCCAGGGAAACCTAGATACAGAAGCACAGAACGGGAGGGAGGGAGAGAGGGAGAAGAAACTCCTAAAGCCCAAAATGTTTGCTGCTTGGATGACTTCCCATGTGAGCAGCTTTTACATAAGTTTCTTCAGGAACGTACTAAAACTACATCACTAAATGGTGTTAGAGTGTTGAAGCACGTTTCATGCAGCATTACTGTGTAGTGGTTGTAAAACCAGTTTTACAAAATAAGGAAAAAAACTAACTTATTATGGCTTGAAGCCACATGAAAAAGAACAATGGCAATGCAAAAATTGAAACTTTTAAGTTTAACCATGTAAAATGCCTATTCAATAGTTTGCTGTATGTGATCTGCTCTCTGCTCCATATTGGCAGGTTTTCTTTTCTTTTTTTATTAGTAATGTAACAATTGATCGAAAATCAATTCATAATCAAATATAATTAGATAAAATGTTATGTGATTCATTAAAATGTGTTAATCAGTTTTATTGTCATAGTTTAACAGTAAGTTATGTCATTTGAGACAAATTCAGTTTGATACTTTAACTTTTGGTCACATAAGGATTTGTGATGACATTTTCTTTTATTTTGAAGTTACTAAGACAACAGACAGTTACTGTTGGATACAAGGACAAAAATACTGATGTTAAAATAAAAGAAACCTATTTGGCTATGGCTACAGTTCATTTTGTTGAAAAACATAATTGAAATTTTTCGTAATTGTGAACTTCAAATCAAATCTGGGTTTGAGTGTATCGTTACATCCCTATTATTAAGCTGTTAAATGCTATTTTCTAACATTTTTATTTGTAAATTGATTTCTATGTTTTCTGTGTGTCTGAAAAATACCAAATTAATGACTGAGTATAGTTTAATATAGTTTAAAAGTAGAACTAATGTGTACATGTTTGTTTTTTAAAATTGTCCATCTTTTTATTACATTTGCCACTATCTTGACAAGGACTCGCTGGAAGACGAGGTCTTTTATCTCAATGAGACCCTCTTGGTTAAATAAACAAAAATAGGGGATAAGAAACGCTATGCATTTAGAATCAAAGCAGGCGTTATCTTCTACGTTAATGTCATCTATAATTATGGACAAACAGCAGCAGAGAGAAAACCTTCAAATGTCAAGATCAATTACGTAATGAAAGGGAACCATTTGCTTGTTTAAGTCGTTCATTTTAATTTAGTAAATGACAGAAAAATCTGTTAAATATGAAACTTTTTTTTTCCATCTTTTTGGTTGTAATGTTCTAAAGCACAACATCAGTATCTATGTCATGATGTTTTAAAGAAAAGTGAACTAGTGTTATTTTTATCACAAAGTAAAAGTTCAGTGCTGACTTGTGCTGTTTGTTTTCTTGTAGAAACTGGCGAGGGAGGCTGAACAGCTTCAGAAGGAGCACGTATGGCAGGACGGTGTGAAGGTAAAGTGGGATACTCACTTCTCTTCCTCCTCCTCAGGACCTCCTGTGTTTTTTTCCTCCCTAACTTTACCTGACAGATGAACGTAACATTTCACCGCCAGCCTCCCATTAATGACAATGTGATCAGCATCACAGAGACTATATATCAAATATTAGTATTATAGCCCACACATCTCTATATAACTGCTTATTTTATGATATTGCATTATCAAAGCTATTCTTTTTTTTTTGTTATATAGCCATAAAAATGTGAACTTTGCATTCTTTTTCCAGTTGACCTTTTAAAATATTAATGATTCGCTCTTTCAATCCAGGAGAATAAACATTACTCTGACCACATGTGCCTTTGTGCTCCATTGACTGTCAAAAAAAGTGGTAAATATTCAAATGCCAACATTTTATTTTATTTTTATAAAGCGCATTTCAAAGTAACAGACTTTTTGCAAAATGCTCAACTTGACAATGTCTCTTAATCTACATAAACTTTAAAAGACATATAAATGAGGTTTTGGGCTATTTTCTCTTGTTTTTTTAATAAACAGACCATTCTTTGATACCTTTGTTCAATTTATGGGGAAAACTGAAAACTTGCATCCACTTTGAAATCCACTGTGGTTTCGGTTTATTTAAGCTTTTTATTTTTATTTAAATCTCTGGTATCTAGGTTCCTGTGTTTTACATAATCCTAATGCCACCCTAAAGGTGTGAGTGCCTGGAAATCCTACTTCTGGTTTTAAATGAGCTTTAACTTAAACTTCAATGAGTTCTAAACAAACATCTGCACTCGGTGTAGATTTCAATTGATCAGCAGTTAATTCAGGACTGACAAACTCGACAGTTTTGTCCAGGAGACGAACAGCTGATGCAAAAATACAAGATCTGCAAGACTTTGTTGCATCTTCGTTTCTTTTTATTTACTGTTGTTTAACCAGGCAAGTCCTGTTGAGATCTCAGATCTTTTTTTCAAGGGAGGCCTGGGCCTGAAGGAAACCTGTTGTACATGTTAAGATTGAATGGTAATTGTGTTATTAACTAAACTTTATTATAGTTTATTATAGTATTCTGTTAAACATAAAAGTTAGAAATAAGCTATTTGGAGATTTTTTTATTTTGTTTACCAGGAGATTAAAAATTAAGATTTTTTTCTTGAAGTAGCAAACATTTTTGTTATTGATTTGTTTTTTCTGTCTTGTGTTACAGTCCAGCACAGCTTGCCAATATTCACTCAACCTAAATTCTGTTACCTGTTAAAATGTGCATAAAGACAACTTGGGACAACCTATTCTAGTTTTAAAATGACTTTAAATATTAATTAGGATGGTAATCCTCAGTAACCAGACAATCCACCAGCAATTGTTCAAAGAGAAGACATGGAGGGTTAAAGGTTCAGGTTTCAATCCCTTCAGAAAGCTGTGGGAAGATTTTAAACATTCACTATGTAAGAAGATTCTCCAGCTCGTGAATGAAAGAACATTTTGTAGAAAAGTTGCAACAAAAAAAAACCAGTAGATCAGTGTTAATGTTTGTGGATGCTTTTGGGGGAAAAAAACTGATTTTGATGATAGACAAAATGATGGCAACTGAGTCTAAGAGTACACCTAGTTTTTCTGCTGAGAACCACATTTATTCATTAAACTGAAGGCAACAAATGCTTCTTGTGTAGTCAGAGTTTATAACTGAGTTTATAAAACAGACTGTTGTCTTGTTTCAATACGCAGAAAAGGTCATCAATCGACATTGATCTAACAGTGTATATACATAAATATAAAGGTAGGTTTATATACATTGGACACACTTTCCCTGCTGTGATATACTCTGTCTCCAGGGAGACGAGCTCACTGTCATGGTACACTTCCCACAAATGGATTTTTAACCTCGTGCCTCCTGGGGGATATTTGAGAAAAGGCTTTAACTGATTTAAAGCGAATAATTATAAGCCCTACTTCTCTACAAAGTCCATTTTTATTCATGGTTGCTTACACTCTGGAGTTGTAGTCTTGTGGCGTCTGGGCTGCATCGCCCTCCCTCTCGCCCTGTTGGTTGGAGGGAGGGGAGGTGGGCGCCGCGTGCCTGTCCCTTCATTTTAGGCCCGAGGAGGCTTGATGCCTGCCTCTCTCTGCCCGGCTCCAGTGCACCTCAATCGGATGTGTAGCCATGCAGGAAGTGGAGCCGGGGTCACACACACAGCGCACCTGTTCATAAGTAGCTGCATCCAATATAGCATCAATAGCTCCTCAAGTGGAAAAGGCAGAACTCTCTTTAATCTATCCCTCCTTCACTGAAACCTTTACTCTCTCTTTCTGCTCTGTCCTTTTCCATCTTTTTCTTTAAAGTTTTTTTTTCTATCCACTCCTATAGTCCTCCTCACTCATATACCCTCTTCCTATCTATATGTGTGTTTAATCAGGCATGAAAACATTCGGAATATACTATATTGTCGCAAATACCGCAAACGAATCCCAATGGTGCTTCTCGATTAATAATGTATTGAGCTGATTTCATTTGCCTTTATAATTAGGCCAGGTA
Source organism: Anablepsoides rubrolineatus (assembly GCA_031762495.1). Lineage (NCBI taxonomy): Eukaryota > Metazoa > Chordata > Actinopteri > Cyprinodontiformes > Rivulidae > Anablepsoides > Anablepsoides rubrolineatus. Next base: position 11,866,234 of record JARVGW010000682.1, on the reverse strand, counting down.
ATGAATCTCAGCAGGGGCAACGGTGAACCTATTAAAAAAATATCACAAAAAGGTGGTAGTTGGTGGTGAGGGGAGGATTTAGTGGTGCGGTTAGATATGCTACATCCTTGCGAGATGATGTTTTTCTCCCCCATGTTTGTAGATTTTGTGCTTTCCTAATTTCTCTTTGGCTGAACACTCTGCTGACTGACACTCTAATTAGATTAGGGCTCCGTGCTCTTTGGGCATATTAGGAGAAATGTGTTGCATCTTAAACTAGCGGGTGGAGAAGTCTGTCAAATGGAGAGAAAAGGTGTTTATTTGTGCATGAGAGATGGAGTCTTATTTTTTTGTTTGTTTTACGGACATATTTTGTGTGTGTTTGTACACGTTTTGGCGAGGCTTGGAAAAACTTTTCGCTGTGACTTTCAGCGCGCAGGTATTTAATGGTATGCGTTTATTAATGACAGGTTTTAGACCTGGCCCAGCCCATCTGCTTGCCCGACCGAACTGGTGACATCATATACGCTCAATGACACGCCTGTTCCTCATAGCGGCTGCCATCACAGCTGTTACCGAAGCAATGGGAGGATCTTACTCTTTCTGTTTTTCTTTTTTTTTTTTTTTTTACCCAGGCGTTATCTCGGACTAACTGCAGAGCCTCTGTCTAACCATGCTGCTGGACGTTATGGATGGGAAAATGTTGATCATAACTGTTGAGATGGTCGTTCAGGGTTTTAAATCCATTGGAATGAAATGGTGTGTGAAATAGACATTAAAGTGTTAGATTGTTGCCGATTTCTCAAGGTCAGGTGTCCATCCCTCTGTGACACTTGACTATTGATTTGGCAGCAGAGCTGTCCTAAGTAGACACAGTGGATTTAGTGCTGCTTTACAACAGGGACAAAAATATCCTCAACAATCAAATATGTCTCTTTCTTTTATCTTGTTAACTAAATATCAACAAGGCTGTGAATTATCTGTGGAAAATATTCACAAACAACTAATGTCTCATTTTTCCCTCAATGCCTTGAGACATTTTTTGGGTCCTGCAGCACTGACCAGTGCTTAATGCTCTTAAATTTTAGGATGTAATTTATGTTAAATGCTTTCCTGGAAGCCAGAATGCATTTCTCTGGGTGAAAAAGGGTGTTTAAAATGCTGCAACCTTTTAATGATTCCTCCCAGAGTATTCTCTTATTGCTAGTGGCTTGTAAAGTAAATACATTTTCACAGATCAATATTTCTTGAGGATTATTCCCTGTTTTAACCACCCAATTTGTTAGTAAATTGATGATACTGTTTTGTTCTCTTAAATACCCACACATGAAACCATTTTAAAAGAAATACTCTGCTTTGTAACAGGGGGTTCAAAAGTTTCAGGAGTAGGAGGTTTTTAAAAAAAGCAAGAGGCTGATCATTTATAGGCTCAAGCCCAGTGGTCTACCAAGGGGGATTTAGGGGGGTCTCACCAGGACAAAAAAACATATATTAGAACATTAGTTATGCATCTTCCTGGTGGCTAGGATTCCAAAATCTGCAGTATTTGAGGACAATTTGTGAGATTTATGTATCAAAGTGTGTCCTCTGGATGGGTTCTTCTTTAATGAAACATTTCATCTCTCCTTCAAGAGACTTCAGTTGAGGAGATCCAGGTGAACTCAGCTTTATAAGCACTGCCTTTACATGGTAAACAAACAGTTTGGTCACATGCAAAAGAGGACCATCAGCCAAACAATAGGCTGTTAGTGCCTTGATTGGCTCTATTGTTCATGGAGGGTCACCTGACTATCATTGAGGTCCTGATTCAAACCTTTTGCTCACAGGGGCCTGAGTCATACCTGCATTAACAGCATTGTAGGAGGAGGACAACTGGCCTTTGTGTCCAGTTGTCCCCCTCCTGCTGCCCCACGTGGGTCATATGACCCAATATTTATCTATACTTTAAAAAAAAAACTTTAAATCAGATAAAAAAGATTGTGCATCATCTGTGGAACAACTTCACATTAGTTTTGTTTCACTGGGTTACATGACTTTGAAGTTATTGATTTTTGTTTCTCAAATGTTGTTCATTTGGTAATTTATTGATGGTCTCTAAGTGAACCACTGTGTGTAGCAGAGGAGCGTGCAGACAGAGGGCAGCTGACTGGAATCAGACTGCCTGAACTGGTTTAGACGGGAGGAAAACGTAGAATTCCCGTAGCAGAAATACCCAACATCCAACCTACAACCAACTTCACGGTGGTCTTTCAGAGTGGGAATCTCCACTGGACGGGATGATCCAGTACACCAGCCTGGGTCAAAGCAAAATATGTTTTTGTTTTTTTTGTTTTTACCTCAAAAAAAGTATCCAAGCAAAATGAGCTTAAATGGAGATTTTACACAGCAAATATCAAAAGCTGTTAGGTCCTTTTAAAGAAGCCTTTGGCTGTGTAAAGAACCAAACATTGCTGGCCTTTGGTAATACTATTAGCTAAAACCTCATTTCCTTTCAAACAAATTATCAACAACAACAAAAATATAGTTTAGATGAACATAGACTTAAATGAAATGAGCCTAGTCAACTTGAAAACTCAAGAACAAGTAACGCATCAAAACCAAACTTCTAAAACCTTTCTAACAAGCTTCTGTTTTACTGAAGCTTTCATTCAATCTTGCTTCAACATTTCATGTAAAATTATATAAGAATTGTGTTTTTCTAGTTGTTTAAATTCAGTCAAATCAAAAGACTTTCTGAATACAATGCAGGAAACTCAAGTTGTTTCAGGTCCACAGTTTGACAGCTAGAGATGAAGATGTGAACAAGATTAGGCAGGTAGTTTTCTGTATAGCTGATGAAGGTCAAAAACAGAAGTAGTGGAAAATAAATGCTAAAAGGATTCATGTAGTACTCAGACAAACACAATTCCAAGTTATGCTAATTTAGCTGTACATGTACTTGAAGCTTGCCGTATAATTTTGAATAGTTTAAAGCTTTAAAGCTACCTTTTTAAAATTAGTGACTGTAGATTTAAAGGTGTTTGTGTGAATCATAGAGCTCTTAAGGATTTAAAGAAATGTTTGTTGAACATCTGGCTTCTGTTTTTGTTTCTTAAAGTCTCAAAGTTTGCAGTCTTGCAAAGATGAGCACATGCAGGACTTACAGAAAGAAAGATTCTGTTTGGTCATTATAATAAACAATATTATCACAGCAACATCATCGTCAGCCTCTTTTCTCCCGTCCTAGAGGTTCTGACGATGACTACTGTCACATAGATGAAGAGGCGTTGACATGAAGCGTAACGCATTGGAACCAAGACACGAGATTGGATTGGATGAAAGACAGGACGGAGATTGTGGAGATCGGAGGTAGACATGTGCTTTCATTCAGATTGTGATGTGGCAGCTGCTGTACGTTGGAAATGCATTAGTGCTAATAGCTGCGCCATTAGGAGAGAGAGGGGCACTCTGTTGATGGGTTGCCATAATGAAACCAGGGAAAGGGGGAAGAGGGTGAGGCAGACAGAGCCACAGACGAGGAGGGAGAAAGCAAGTGAGTGAGGGAAGAAGGTATAAGAGATGGAGAAAACGGAAAACAGAGATGGAGCCATCTTCCAGGCCATTTACTGCAATCATCACTCTCTAATCAATCAAGCCTTTCATCATAGGACAACAGTCTCCCTTTTTATTTCTCTTCTTCTCTCTTCGTTTCTCTCCTAACCATCTTGCTACCTGCTCTCATACGTAACGCTGCAGTTTTCATGTGACTTCCTTTGCTCTCTGTGTTTAACAGCGACCTGGTGCTACAACACTTAAAAAAATTATATTCAACAGTGCAGAAGTGTAGCCCACAGTGATCCTTTGGGCATTATTTAAACTAGGTTTCACAAATGTCCTTGTATTGCAAAGAAAAGCAAATCAATAGAGGATGCATTCTGCAAGTTTGCCTGCCGCATTTCCTGCCCTGAAGCCACAATAGATTCCCTAAGAGGTGTAGCATGACCTGAAGTGATACAAGCGAGAGAGTTGCAAGGGTTTGTTCACTCGTCCAAGTTCGGCTCCTGTCATAATGCCTCTATTTGACATAATTGGCCCTTCAGAGAAAATGAGTGAGAATTATTGTGGCAACTCTCAGCCCAGCCCTCAAGGCTGCCAGCTCCATTATCCACAGAATACATTAATCTTATGAAGGCTGCCTTGGACAGATTCAAATTCAGATTTTGTTAAAATAGACAGAAATGAAGGGATGTCACACACTCAGAGTTTGTTTTATCACCCTGTATTCTCTACATGGTAATTTCTTTGTTTCATCTCCTAAAATGTTTCCCAACTCAATTATATGTTTGACTGTAGCAGCTAAACTTTTGAGCGATTAGCCATTTGTGTGGACACATGAATGTTAATAGGCATTAGTACATTTTTATGCTAGATTTTGACCTGTTTCACCAGAATACCCATAAAACAAGAGAAGACTTTGAAATAAATAATATCCAGTTTACAACTGGATAGTCCCATAATGAGCAACTATAATGTTTCTTAGTGAACTAGTTGACTAGTAAACTGTGAGTGGAGCATTTCTAAACAAAAATACTTTTGTCAACCATTTTGTATCAGCATCATCAGAACAGCTAAAATCAAAAAGCGTCTCTCCTGCAGTGGCTTAAATGGAATAGACTGAATATAGCGCTGCAACCCTTTTTTAAATACGTATTTTAAACATAGATAAACAGAGGCACATTTTGTTATCTCAAATAAACTTTTTTGTTGCATGCATTTTTTTTCACCACCTTTTTGGTTGAGCTTAGTAATAGAAGTCATGTACAGCGTTATCTCTGAATCCTGAACCGACAAACAGACTTCCATCTGCTCACCGCTGCAAAAGGGAGTAAATAAGGAGGGACTGTGGAGAGAGATTCCTACATTATTCAGTGTAACCATATTCGAAATAGAGTTTATTCCCCATGTGAAATATTTGAGGATGATCAATGGAAACTGAACTGAAACTTTATATAAAAATATAGGTTTTGTTTTTACGAAACTAGATTGACAAAATTTCCATTTTGTTAAATTTAGTTGGACTGTAAATGATTGACTGCATCTTCTTTCCTTACTTTTCTATTAAAGGGAACATATCAAGCAAAATCCACTTTTTAAATACATTTTGTTGTGTAATTTGAGTTTCTAGGGGTGCAGAAAAAATTTAATTTAGTCTCTCCCCGTTCTACGTAGATATCTTTATATTCTGTTTGGGTCAACTTTTCAACCTGTTCAGTTTTCTTTATTTTCTATGATGTTTTATGAATCTTTATGTCAGTATTTGCAATGGAACTTCTAAATTAAATCTGGACTTACCACCTACAACGTTGTCATCTTCATTTTCCTCTGCCTCTGGGTCAGACACTGGTTCTAACATGTAAGGCTGGACGGATAAGTCTTCCATTGTTGACATTTTAAAATTAATTTCTAAAACAGAAAAAGTTTTTTCACCACTATATAGTCATAAACCACTCTATCAAACTAGAATAAACCACTCTGGAGGGGAGTGTTTGGATTTAAAGAGACAGCATCAAAACAAGTTGATCTAAGAGACACCTCTCACCAAAGAGGTGAAAGAGGGGCTTGTGGAGTTACAATAAGGAGGAATTCAGACCAAAGCATTAAAGTTCCACTTTCTATGGACCCCAACTGAATGATTTAAATGTAAAAAAAAAAGGATTTAAAAGCATATGTCTCCTTCAACTATAACACTGTTCACATACTTTTGGTTGGTGCTGTGATCCAACAGTTTGGTCATCTTAGTATCCTGATTGTAAACTACTGTTATTTGTTGAGGTGGTGTTCAAAAATGTGGAAACATTCTTCTTTTTATTTTTCTCTCTGACTTTTCTACTGTATGTGCTCTTGAAAGAAAAAGTTCAATTGCAAACCTGAATTATATGAAACTGATTCAGAATTAGACTTGAATATTTGCAAGATGCAAGGTTTACCACAACCTCTCAACGCTGGGCCAAGAACTCAGGATTTCAGATCACTGGCAATTGGCTGACATTCACAAACAGTTTGAACAAATCTTTAAGAACTGAGTCACATCTTCTGGAAATTACATCATGGCAAGAAAGAAAAGTGACCTCACCTATTCTAGGTGGCTTTGCTCTCAAACAGGGGAGTGCATGCAAGCTTTACTGTAAAACATTGTGTTTGGTCAACGCATTCTCACTTGTCACAGATGCTTGTCCAGGTTTCCTCTGCATCTGGTTTGGATGTGTCAGGTAACCCCCTCACGTCAGTTATTGACAAGATTAGAACAAGGAGGAGGAGCCCTGTGTCATATTAAGTGTAGAAAATGCACAACAACTAACTGTCCCAAACACTAAACTTAACTTTTATTAACCTTAGACATCCTATCCATGACCTCACTACTTAAAATTAACCAGTAACCCTGATCCTTAATATTAACCATGGACCCCAACCCAAAGACCCAATGTGGTACGTCAATAACTGACGTGAGGGGGTTACCCTACACGTCAAGGCTGGTCACTGAGGGAACTAACTAAATAGATTCACGCAGTTGCAGTTCTTTCTAAAATCACAATTGAATCACAGTATTGGATAAAAAGGATGATTTCACATTGATTACAAAAGTATTCTAAACATCTAAATAAAAATATGTATACTGGTATGTGAAATACATTAAATCAATACAAAACAAAAAAATATCTATCAGTCTTTTGCGTCATTTTCCTGTAATACTCCTGTTTTACTATGTTTCAAAACCTCTTTTTTTAAAAAGCCACTGATAGGTCATTGCAGAGGCAAAAAAAAACCTAATATCGCAAGAAACATTTAATGAGGTAGGTGAGATGAGAAAAGAGGACAGAGAATAAAAGTTCAGATGCATCCGTAAACCGCCTGTCAAGAGAAGTTTTGTCGGCTGTGACATGGTCTGCTTTCGAGAAGGGACTGTTTAAAAACTGGGCCCCATGTCTAAATCCCACTGATCGATCCCTCTGCCTCTCAGGAGATGGGAATCAATAGTCAGAGAAATCCAGCGAGCCATGTTGCAGACCTTGATTTTTCCATTTCACCACATGGCCAGCACCCATGAAATGTCATTTTAAAGGGTAAACCTGCTTCTTCTCTGACCCTCCAGTCAGAGTGGAATCATAAAACAGGTAAATATGGCCTGAAGTGTACTTTCACTGATATGATTGTTGTATTCAAATATTTTCTAAATCTAAATTTATTGATCTTTTTTCTGTGTACATTAAAACTAGCAGATGATGATTTTTGAAGGATTTATACACTGTTATTGAATCTTTATAGGATAACCAGTTAAAATGTAAAATGATAATACTAGCCACTATACATATACTTATCCTTATATTACAGGGTTTAGGTGGCATCTAATTGATTTTTGTCTACCAGCCAGATACAGAGATGTGATGTTTCAGAGCAGCTTTAGGTTGTCACTTTGTAAATGGCTGTTTATTTGGACACTGAGAAAAAAGGTCTGTCTGGGTTTTAGATTTTGCCCGATGCATTGTGTCCCTGCTGTCCTTGATAGCTGTCTGCAGATATCTTAAAGCAGAGTACTCTTTGTCATTTAAATTTTCAACTCATTGTGAAGGACAACAAAGCATCTGATGGAAATGATTGCTGGGTCCAAAATTACAGGTTTCCTCTGGCCGGCGCTGATTGTTGATTGGGCACTTGGTCAGCTCGTAGAGAGAGGAGGGTGGTGACTTTTCAGGACTCTATAAACTAGCAGGGGAAAAAAAATAAATTCTCATTGAAATGAAAGAAAAGTGGAACCTGAAAACATTTTGTGAAGATAAGTGGACCACCTGTGTCATACAAAGCTGCGGTGTGTGTTGGAGGTCTAGACACAGCGCACACATGATTGGTCACTGCAGCTACTAAATGTAAACAGAGCAAGATAATAACTGCATTTGCTCTATCAAGTCCCTTAGGAATTTACTGATAGTTGTAATATTGACTGTTTATCTTACGCCTTTATTTAGGGTCGCAGCACCTTTTTTCCTGCTTCTCCTGTAATGATACGATTGGTGGCTTGTTTGGGGGATGTTGGCATGTGTATGTCACAGCGGATAGGCTTTTTATCTGCCATTGTGTCCATGCAGGGTGAAGATGCTATCAGCGTTAAAACCTGCTCCTCAATGGAGCCCTGTCAGCCAACAATGGAGAACAGCATTACCCAGAGTGCAGCAGGACAAAGCCGTCTTTTCTTATCTCGGGATTGGAATATTCACAGACTGATTTAACTGCTTTTCGCAAAGGGGATGTGTCAAGCACTGAAAGAAATCGACAGCCCAGCAGAGATAGAAAAGAAACAGCAAAAGAGGAGGAGGAGGATGAGAGAGAAGAAATAATAGGACCTGCAGGATGTTTACAAAGAGAGAGTAAAGAGTGGAAATTGCAGATTGATGGGTAAAATTGAGGGCAAGAGATAGAACCGCTGCATATGAAAACCATCTTTTAAGAATGCTGTATTAAATTTCACAATAATTAGACTTCATTATTTCGATCTCTTTTTTTTTCTTCTGTGCCCATCTTTCGGACAGTCTTTAAAGTGAGCGTCGTAGGGGCCACGACACCGACGAGCTGTGCATGGAAAATGTCATTTACTTTGCTGAATTTGCACTGTGTATTGGAGCTTTAATCTGGGGGCACATTTGTTTGTTGGCATACAAATGAACATAGACACGAAGCTATGCTTGGACGGCACGGTCTCAGCAGCTCCCTAATCGCTTAAAAGCCTGAAGATGCAGAGCATGCCAATGAGAGAGCCAGAAAGAGCGAAGCGGCCACGCCCAGAGCCTCCATCATGCACTCCTTTTATCTGAGTTTCACTTCAGCTCAATAACGCTCTTCCTATTCTTGCTTTCTCTTTCCTCCAGGCCAAGAGTTTAATTTCCAGTAAGCTGGTTGACTTTACTGACGTTATAAGGAGACATTTTAGGAACCTTCAGTGTTTAGGACAGTAGGTTTTTTTTAGTATTTTTATGACCAGACGGCTTAAATAATATTTTTTCCTTTGTCATCTTGGACAGTTTCAGGCAGAGTATCCATCAGTGGAGAAAAGAGATTTCTTCACAATTTTCAAAGCCTATAAAAATTAAAAATGATCTTTTTAAAACTATTCATAACTCTTTAAATACGTGATATATTTTATTTTTCTCTAATAGTTAGTATTATTGATAGCTCAGTAATGTGGTATAAACCATTTTGGCCTTCCATTATTTGATGATAACTGTTGTTTTGCTCTATTCAAGATACTTACTTTTGTTTATAAGCCTTCTCTGCTCATTTAATATACACTAACGTTTTTGCTGTAGTTGCGCAACTGGCATCAGCAACACGATTATGAACTTTTATTTTTGATGTTACGTTTGTCATGTTCGGGGGTCATTAGTCATGTTAGAGGTGAGATGATGCGGTGATAGCTGGCCACACAAGAATGCAGCAGGGTTGTTTAATTTTTTTCTTACTCTGGAACCAATTTCCTATTGTACTTTTAAGAGCTGCTAAAGGTAAAATTATTAATGCCATGGCTGAAATATCATTTGCATATTCGCAAAACACATTTTCTTTGTGGATGGGGCCTTACTGTAGTTTCACCACAAAGCAGATTGTTAGAGACCAGTTTTTTTTTGTTTTGTTTTGTTTTTGAAGCAAACTGATCAAACTGCACCAAAAACAAGCGTAGTCTGCGACTCAGATTGTTCCATAAAATGTTAATGCTGCAAAAAAAGTTGCAGCAGATCTTCACAGCTTGTGCAAATGTGTATATGAGGCAACACAAAGAATTATTTCTGAAACCATGGACTTCATTTGTTTTAGCTAAGCTAGCATACCTAATCAACTGGTAAACTAAATGAATTATTGCAATTGAATTAACAAGGGGGAAATGTTGCCAGTAAGCATTTTGGGCACATTTACATTTATTTTTGTATTTCTGCAGAAATAAATAAATAAAGAAATATGTTTCACCTATTATGAGAACAACTGCTAGAATCGTAATAGCACTAAAGATCTCGTGTCTTATTTACAGGCGACCTCTGCAATTCAAGATCAAAGTGGTTAAAGGGGTTTCAGATCCCTGACATTTTTTCACGTCCATGATTAATTTAAAGCTATTTAAAAATGGGTTCACCCTTTCGCACTGGTACAAACCTTTGGGCCAAATAAACCAAAGGAAATGAGCTGAGCAAATTAGTTTTTGATGGTTGTTCGTGTGATTTCTTTCTTTGACAGCCGTCCTTTTTAGTATGAATGCCCTTGTGTGTACGTTTTCTTTCTCCGGGAAAAATATGAAATGTCACTCATTACACGCTGTATGTATGTGAATTGTAATGCATCTGTTTGGCGTGTGCACACAGAAGATGTGAGATCATTGACTTTTTAGGATCTCTGGAAACTCACCAAACTAGAACTAAATTTGGAATATTATTTGCTTTTTCTTTCCAGTTGCATTGTGCATGGGTGTGTGTGCGTGTTTACCTTATGGGCTGATGCGTATGAGTTAATGAAGAGGAGTAAACGAAATCCTTCATTGTGTTTGATATATTGTCAGCTTCCATTAGGAAGACTGGTGCTAGGAATGATTGCTAGACTGTTGGGGCCGGGGGGAGAGGTGCACTGCGGGTGTGTATGCGTTGCTGCGTGTTTGTGTGTGGACACCCCAGGGCACGGCGGAGGCGCCGAGTGTCTTCTGTAATTATAAAATCATTAGCAGGTGTCCAGAGGAGATATGAATATGGCTGTAATCTGTCCCCTCCCGTGATGGAGCGCTTGTCACAAACTCAAATGTCAACCTGACTCTAGCAGCATATTGAGAGAGCTCGAATTCAGAAGATTTAGTCCAAGTAAATACGCTCAGTCATATCATGCACGCCTACCTGTGACAGTGTTCTGTGTATACAAGACATTCTGTTGCCCTGTGCAAATCAACCATCCGTCTTCTTCACGCGAATTGACGTTTTTGGTTTAAAAGGCTCTGAATACATATGATGCCAATGTTTACCTGATCAACTAGCATAAATCGATTACCAAAGGACGCACTGATGAAAACACAAAAATGGGCAGACAGGTATCTGGTTCGACATGAAAGCAAGCAGCGACGAGGAGACAAAGTCACGTTGTATTCTAGAGCAGAGAGGCTGGTTTCTATAGCAACTCTAGGCATCAAACCTACACGCTACCGCTTCTGCTGAAATCTGAAATTGGTGCGAGAAGGCTGGTATTGAGGGGGGAAAAAAGAGAAATGGAGGAAAGATGGAGATAAGACCTGGCAGGGAGGAGGAGTAATGGAGCAAAAAGAAGAGAGGAGAGGGGGGGCAGACTGAGATAAGGGTGACGGAGGGAGGGGAGATGAGCGGGGAAGATTGATGCAGGGGAGGAGCTGGAGATCATCACCTGACCTCGGTGTTTGTCTGCGTTTTGGAATCTGTTGGTCCACTCAGGATCAGAGATTTAATTTACTGATAACACTTCCTGTCTGAGGGATTTTCTGGCATTTGTTGTTTTGTATATATTCAGTGTCGTGAACGTGCACATTAAGATGCACTGAATACGTGTTTAGGCAGAAGCCAGGAGATCAGTGCAGGACAATTACTGACTTTGGTTGTATCAGATGCTGCAACAGATGGTCACCATGGTGACTGCTGTGTCACTGTGTTTTCAGACGACATGGAGCCATCTTGTCTGTGTTGCAGACATGAGTAGAATCAAATACAAAACAGTAAATTTAGGTGAGGTTTTAATTCAGTGGTGCTCAGTAGATTTCTTTCATGAATCGTTTGTAAAGCAAAACGCTCATAGATAAGATTTCAGTGGCTTGTCTAGAAAAAGATATGGCAGTTACAAATAAATTAAATATATTTATTAAAAAAGCATCTCTGCTTTATGGTGAAACAGTTTTGTGACCATTATTTTCTAACCAAAGATTTGGACACTATTTTTTAAAACTTGTATTTCTTTCACCTGATTTGGATGTAAATACCTTCAAATTAAAGCTAAAGGTTTGCAGATAAATCATATCGAAAGCATATATATATAACATTCTGTTTATTTTTTATTTTTTCATTTTAGATTCATCATGGTGCTAGCCTGACCCTTGCCTTCCTACGCCGTTCTGCTCAATTCTAGTTTCCCTTCATTGCTCCATCTGTATTTCTTCAGGAGAATTTTGTTCAGGCCAATCAGGGAACAGAAGTTTTGAAGAGTTTTGAACAATGTCTATTTTCTGCACTGTGTCTGTTTGTAGTTTATTTTACCTTGGCCAATCAGCAAATGGAAGATGGAGTTCTGAATGACGTCAATTTTCTGTGCAGTGTCTGCTAGTTAGTTTAGCAATGACAGTGGAGGAAGTAAATGAAGCCAGTCTGTGTTGATAAGGCTTCCAAATGAAATTAGATTTGTCTGACAAAGCCTGCATCTCATTTACAACTGTCTCGTTCAGCTTGGTACTTCTCTCCTCTCAGTATGGTTGTTTACAGTGCATGCAATTTCTGGTTAGCTTCTTAGCTTAGCTTCCTTCACAGTGGAGCTGGCGAACACATACGTCACAATCATTTTAAACTTCAACAGAGGCCACGCCTCCAGCAAGAATCACTTCTCTATAGCTGAGAGTCCAGACCCTTTTGTATGAAGCAAAGCGAAGGACAATGGGCTGGTTTTAACCAGGCTATCATGGTGTTGTTTACAGCCAAAAAGATGAGAACTGTGTTGATGTACCAATAATTATGGACCTTGCTTTAAACAGTATAAACTTTGGTTGACAGTTTCTCCCCCTAAATATTCAAGTTTTAAATAGATTTAATATCTTTGTTTTGTGTTTAAATACCAGTGACATATAACAATAAATCAGTGCATTTTATGGATTTAAAGCTGGAACTGCAAAGTTAGGCCTCAGAATGAAGCTTGTTAATATATCATTTGAAAAAAAGAGGATTCTGATCATCTTCTTGAGGAACCAGTTCTGAACAATATTGCAGCAATGAGAGTAAACTCTTCTAAAGCAAAGTGACTGGGCGTCAGATCAATCCTGCTGGCAGACACAACAACACTGTCTCTCTCATTCACTCCATTTCTCTTCTCTTTCTGCACAGGCACGGGCTATTTTTAGCCCGTGCAGTTATTTCTCCACAACACCCCTCCACCGCCACGCATCTCCTTCCTCTCAGTTCATTCGTTCATATCAGCCCGACCTGAGTTTCCATCTCTGACCTCCAACTTACCTAACCCGTTTCACTCCCTGATCACTCTGCTCAGATCCCTCCACTCTGCTGCCTTTCTTCCATCCTCAGCACTGATCGCAGAGCTGGGGGGAGCGCAGGGAGTGCTGGTAAGTTGAGATGTGTCAAAGAGGCAAAATCTGTTTTTTCTGCCTTCTTTTTGATTCCCTAACTTAGCTTTTATAGCTTTGATATTTGAGTTTTGATCAGTGGTCTGAGAGGTTTTAATGCTCAAAGTAACCAAGAACTGACAGAAAATTTAAATATTTCCACATTCAGGTAGTGGATGATGTATAAAAACTAAACAGCAGAAGAGAAATGTAACAACTGATGAGTCAAGCAGTAAAAACAAAAGAATTTGACTTAAATACCAATAATAATAATATTCACTACATCTGAACAGTATGCTTTGTTTCTGTCAGCCAGCCTCCCTTATCAAATCAGGACCACAACTCTTCCAGTAAGGATGAGGCAGTCACTGTGTTGCCCTTGAGAGTACACCCTCAGCCAGCCTCCTCATTATAATGAAGCATGCCGCACAGATGCTCCTCGCCGCATGCAGCCGCTGCCCACCCTCACGCCTACCTGTATAGGAGATAAGGACACCAGTCAAGATGAAGCAAGAACCGCTGGGAGGCTCACGTCCTGAGTGTGTGCGTGGGTGGGTTAAGTGTAAAAGCTCGGTGAGAAGTTGAATCTGGGACTTCAGCTTGACGGCTGGAAACTTAAGTGATTAATAAGAACATTTAAAGGTAACACAGTGACAGAAAGTTTCATTCTTCTTTGTTTTTTTTTATGTTTTTACCCTCTGGTGAGAGCTGCTTGTCTTGGCTGCAAACAAACAGCAGAGGTTTGATAAAAGTCCCACAGAGGGTGATGCTTTGAGTTTATTCACTAGAAACCATGAACCGACAACAGTTTTCCAAGCCACATTTAAACTCGTCTTCAAACATCCTATTAACTTGGATGCCTCACATCTTGTTGCTTTTACCATTACAGCCATTTCACATCACACTACTCCTCCCGTGTTCTGTGATGCTGATTATATTCTCATGCTGAACAGTGTGATTGAATATAACCATGACTCTCTCTCTCTCTCCTGCTTACCACCACAGGTCGGGGGCCGATATAGACGCTGCTATATCTCCTCTCATCACCTTTCTTCTTACTTTTCTTTTCTGCACAGGAGAATGCCATTTCATACTACGATTCCAAAGCGGATTCAGACTATGTGAGTACAGTGCGGACTGCTCTGCTCTCCCCTCCACCCACCCCCGTCGTCTGCCTGCCTTAACCCGTCAAATCCTACCCGATCCACGCCCCTGCCTCCTTCCAATATTTCCTGCAAGCCCCTCCCCTTCCCCCCCTCCCCTTGGCCTTCTCGGTGTTGATGCCCTTCCTCCTCGGGTCGTAGGATCCTGCGCTGTCTGTGTGCGTTAGTGAGGTGACACTGCTGTATGGTGAGTTGGTGTGGCAGAAGCACGGGCGGGTCGACATGCATGTGTCAGTGAATTCAGATGTCCACCTCTCCCACCCCCTCCACCCCACCCTTACCTGGTGTCATTTCCAGAAGTTTTTTTTTTCTTTTTCTTTGTGCCCCGGACCAGAACCGCAGGGTGTTAGATCGCTGCGTCCTTCAAAATGCTTCCGACCACAACACAAGTCATTTCACAGTTTTATACGGCAGGGTGGCTTTTTCTTTTACGCATGTTATTCATTCAGACTGAATAATGTAAATGGCATTCAGAGAAAGGCCAGCAGGCTGGGTAATGCATTGCCGCTTTAGAACAGCTCCACTACGTATTGGTTTCACCATGCCTCCACTTTGGCTTCACACTGCACTTCCTCCTCCGGATAGGGCACACTTGGAACCCAAACCTGCTGATTGATTAAGTTTCAAAGAGGACTGCAAGAATGCCTTTTAGATCAGCAGAGCACAAAAAGAGATGGGACAGAGAGTGAGGAAGAGAGGCAGAGGAGCAATAAATCATGGTGTGATTTTCTCTTTGTGCACGCTAGTCTTGTGATTAATGACACGGCGCTTTAGGGCCTGTCAGCACATCTAATTGGGGAACATCGGTCATCATTAACATTGCACACTGAGGCCGAGTCTGTAACGCACCTCTGACCCTTTTCTTCAACAAACCTACGACCTCCCAAAACCACTGGCAGCAGACAAGCAGAGGTTATTCCTCTCTGGATCTTCCCCAGTTGCCCACCAGTTATCCCTGTCAATGAATCCATTCAGTTAAAGCTGGGATGTTTGTTCACTTCCCTGTACTTTTAACGAGGTGTCAAACAAAACTGCTTTTAAAATAAAGGTAAGTCATGGCAGAGTGTTTTCCCTTGTGTATGCTATACCCTGTTAATTCCTCCTTTTGTCACCGTTCCCTTGATACAAGCGGCTTATGCGAGCATGACTCTAGTGTTGACAGCAAAGAACATTTTATTGGCCACTTTCGGGTTTCATTCTGTTGTCTTAACTAGCCGATGTCAGAGAAATCTGTTCATCCAGTTCATAAAGGTTTACTAAACCAAACACATGGATTTACATTTACAAACATATAGGTTTCTTATTTAATAACTGGAATGATATCAGCGGGGTGTCTGTTTTGGGTGTATAAAAAAATTAATTAATTAATTAGGACACTTTTCCTGAGCATAGAATACCAGCTGAAAAAAGTTTTGAGCAGTAGTCTGATTAAAAATAATAAAGAACTTAAAGATAAAATAAAACACTGTTGAGATGAACAGTTGTTGAGATATTCGCATATGAAGAAACTGGAAGTGATGTCAAAGGGGAATGTCTGAATCTGAACAGAGCATTGTTACAATGTTTAAAATACTGTAAGGAAGAATCTGTTGTGTGTTTCGATTATTTTGAGTCACTATCAAAGAGAATGATAAAGAAATGTCAGAGTTAAAATAGTGGCTGTGTCCAACACGGCAGGCCGGGTCCTCCAAAGTACCGGGACTACCCGAGCGAGGTGGCCGTGGTCCTTGGTAGACAGGGAAGACCAGAAATAAAGTGTCTGTGAATTTGGACGGTCTAGCCTCCCGTCCTTACCCCGGCGTACGTCATGTCGCCTAGCAACCG
>JARVGW010000682.1:11796935-11848405 GCA_031762495.1 Anablepsoides rubrolineatus | reverse complement strand
GGGCCGGGAAGGATCCATCGGACCAGTCCTTCGATTTGGGCCAAAGGAAGGACGCATTTGTCGGCCTCATCGGAGGAGTCTTCGGTTTTGGACGGCGTTCGCCGCGGCGCTGTGACGTATGTGGCCGACAAATTCGGCCTTCGGAGGACCCGGCCTGCCGTTTTGGACACAGCCATTGTGTCTATAAACAAAGACCAGGAAGTTCCAATTCTTAGAGAGTTCCTCTTTGATGTCACTTCCTGTTTCACTTTGGCTGAGCCAACTTTAAAACAAAATGTGCCAATTATGCTGTAAAAAGCTGTAAAATTGTGTGTACTGTGCCAGGTTTTTTGCATATAAAAATGTTTTATTTGATTTTTTGTATTTGAAGGATAGGCATGTCACAGGCACTTTAAATATTGTTAATCATGTGTTTATAGGCTGTAAAATTATTTTTGTCTGCATGTCAGCTGTTACAATGCAAAAGAAAAAAATATATATTTAAGTTTTTATCATATTATTTTACAATATTTGTTTGTGTATGGATTCATCTGTGTTTATAGGCCTGTTGTATGCTTACTCTCATTGATCTGAACACACACACACACACACACATACAGGGTCCAGGGTCATAAATGACATGTTTCAGGTTAGCCCTGGTCGGCTGAAGGTGGGAATGAAAGAAGCTTTGAAATGTCATCTCTGGCCTCTTCAGCCTTTAATTAAACCTGGAGAACCAGGAGATGAAATTAACAAATTGGGTAATGAATCGAGCAAAACAGGTGGTAGATGGTTGAAGAAAATGAACCAATCAGTCTTTCCTGTGTGGATTTATTCAGCTTCTAATTAGACACTGCCTTGGTTAATTATGATTGGGCTCTTCTGAAAGAGATGGGGGGAAAAAAATCCCTCCGTGCCTGACGCTGACTGAATTAGAGTCACACTGGATGATAAACAAACATGTCAAGCTCATTGCTAGGTCTATAAACCCCAAAACTTTTAACTTAATCATATTTTTTTTATTTTAATTTTTACCATCCTGACAAAATTTGAGTAAAAATGTTTTTAAGTATTTTGTAACCAAATAAATTAGGTGTAAAATATTTAATTTTGGGTGCCATTCCGGATTTATTTTTACTTTTATGATACTGTTTTTGTTTTCTGCTCATCATTGAGGTCATATTTCCAGAGGTGAAAACACTTTCTTAACATCATCACTTCTTTGTGTTTTGTTTTGGGGTTTTTTTGCGGTGGGGCTTCATCGCAAAAATTCCCCTGGCTCATCTTGATGACAGTTCATAATTGTATTTTAATAGTCAATTAAAGTGAGGCCATCAATCAAGTTTCTGCTGTGGACATGGGATTTTTATTCATATTCTTCAAAAAAAAATGTTTTCAGTCATGTCAGATCCAATTAACCCGTCCTGCTTTATCAAAACCAAAAGAGCATCTTTGCATCATATTATAATATTTTGGGAGATTTTTGAAGAACTTAAAGGCATGGTAATCATCTGAAATTAGTTTTTTATTAGGGAAAAAAAATTAGTGGAACCTCAGGGGTGTTAATTTACAAATCTGTATTTTACGTCCTGACTGTTGATTTGTGCAGCTTTTCACATGATTCATCACACAATGTTTTATTGAACACACTTTGATGTCAAAACTGCAAAAAAAATAAGCTAATTAACTGAGTCAGGCAGCGATTTCTTTGTTTCACAGCCATTTCTTAAAATCTCACCTTATTCTGTGGTTGTCAGTGTTTCCTTTTTAACATGGCGGCTCTCTTTGATATTTAGTGCTTCCCACACACAATATGTGTCAGGCTTTTTAATCACGTAGACTGGACCAAGTGAAAGAGCTAAAAATAGAAAAAAAAAAATCAGGCTGATATTAATGGGTTTCAGGCAAGAGAGAAGGAGGTGTGTAATGAAGCTGTTGTTCGTATTGGTGCAAAACAAAACAGTGATTAAGTGGTGCTGGTTGCTGGTTATTGTTGGGGTTAATTCATCTGGCACCTCATGCATCTGTGATAGTCATCAGGGCCACTAATGAATCTCCCCGGTTGGTATTCGCTTTGATACCTGCTGCTGTTTGCTGATGAGAGGAGAGGAGAGGAGAGAACCACTAAATTCAAGAGCGTACAACAGGCAGAATAATTACTATTTTTTTTGTATGTAACATTACCTAACAATAAATGAGAACAGTAATGAGATCCATATGAAAAGTGTTCATTTGCAATTTGCCAATTTAATCTAAACCCTGCTTTTTTACCCACTTATTTGCTTGTTGACTCCGATTTGTGTTTGTTGCATGCACACGTGTGTTTTCAGCAGACAGAGGACGATGAAGAGGTAACCCCGCCGGAGATCTCGAACTCGCTGGAGTTGGAGTTTGTTGATGATCCAAATTTCAAAAACAAGGTCAACTACTCCTCCAGTGCCGTCCAGATTCCCACAGACATCTACAAAGGCTGTGAGTAGCCATCTTTTGCTTACTCTGCTAATAACGATAACTGCTTTATTTAAATTTTTTAATGTTAAGACAAACGTTATTTGTTTATCTATTTATCTGTTTTTTTAAATGTTGAATGCACAAAGTGAGTTTGGTTGTTTACTTTATGATGTATTGAAGCACCAAAAGGATTTCTGATTTTTAGTACGATGTCTCGGCTCAGTGACCTGACCTCCATCTCTTCCAGTAGCTCTGTCTCTTCCTTCTTTGATGTCAGCACAGTAGCATAATTTTAGATGACAGATACTCTCTCTTGTCAGATCTGCACTGTATTTTTCTTCTTTTTTTCCCCTTTATGGGCTAGGGTTGAATCTCACCCTTCTTGCCTGGCACTCTACTGCCCTGCAGACATAACACCCTGTGTATTCTGCAGCAGCTAAATGAACAAAAGGGTACACATGTACCTTCTGGGACTGATTTTGCTCAGTGTGCTGTCTCTGTTGTACACCTTATACCTTTTAGACACTATAGATGAGCCTTTTTAAAGGACTAAAAAAAAAACAGGGCATGTGCAGAAAAACAGGCATTTCTTTTTTTATACTGCAGCAATTTTTGCTACTAGTTATTGTCTTACTCTTTGCTTTCTTCGTCGAAGTGGCGCTGCATGGCACCTGTTTGTAACAATGCCTTCCAGCTGCGTCTCCAGACGATTCTTGTCAGAATTAGACACTCTCGGTTCAGGAGGAGATGTCAAAGGCCAAAGCTAGCTCACAATAGAGCAATCAAGCCTGCACATTGTTCCCAGAGCCATTTTGTGGCAGCTCTGGTTCCCCTGTCTGAAGATGTGAGTTTCAGAATAAAGGGCTCTTGATTGAGCCTGGTGAAATCTAAAAGTAGTGTGGCGCAGTGCATGGAATTAGGTTTTTTTTTTTCTACTCTGTGGAAAATGTTTACCACTGATGTTGTTTAGTTTGCTCCCATTGCCCAATCTGCAGGGCTGAGATTGTCAACTGCAGATTTTTTTTTTTATTATTATTTTTGCCTTCCCCATTATGAGCATGTGTGCTATGTTTTACTTGTCCATAATAGGCAAGTGAGAAATATCATCCTACATAAATTTAAAGCAACTTTTAAAGATGCTTCATGACTAAACTAGTCCCCAATACAAGTTCTAGTTAAATGTGTCACTCTGTATGTACAGATGATGGCAAATTAGCTTTTAAATTGTCCATTTTGTTTATTTTTCTTCAACAAAATGACTTACAATTTTTTAATAGATTAAAGACGTCCAGAAATCAATGTAGGTAGGTAAAGACTGCTGCCCAGAAGAATCTTTAAAGGTTTGTGAAATGCAAGAATGGATATGTATATATATATGTGTGTGTGTATGAGTGGGTGGGTGGGTTTGTGAGTGTGTACTGCCGTGTCCACTCTGTTTGCACCTCTAGTGCAATATTTGCATTGGATCTGGTAATTTATTTCTGTTAATGCCAAAAAAGCTTCCCCCAGAACAACAACAAAAATAGACATTCTAGTTCAGCTGTAAACGGTATTCAAATGTGTGCCCTTTAGTTTTGGATTTGAAAGCAGCCTCTCAGTTTGTGATTTAAACCTCAGTTGTAACTTCCAGCTTCCAGGATATGGTGCTTTTACATTTTTTTTTCTTTTAATAATTGAAAATGCAAGTTTTTAGGCTTCTGTCTTCATCTGTAACAAACAATAAATAACAGAAATTTATTTTATATTATGAGCATAAAGTTCAGTGCAGCATTAAAATAAGCTACCGTCAGATTGGCATTACTACTACTATAGCATATTACGTTAAAATTGTTATATATATTTTATGTATAGTGTCCTTAGCACAGAAGGTAATAAAATTTGTATTTGGTAGATTATTTCTTTGTTGTAACAATGCTTATTGGCAATAAATCTTATACTGTTGAAAAGCCTGTTAAATTACCTTATAAATTGTGCCACATTTGAAAGGAACATGCATTTGTGGGATGCACAATATAGAGCTCATTATGTGTGTTGCACATGTAAAATTAGCCAAATCTTCTCTGCAGAACATTTTATTTTTCTGTTGCTATTGACACTTGTCTTGAGCTTCTGGTACCCCCAGGTGCTGCCATACAGGTGCTGGGTATAAAATTTATTGCAAAGAAGCCATAATTTATCATCCTTATAAATATAACCTTCTTTTCATTTTTGTGCTAAGTCTGTATATAAAATTTGTCATATGCTGTTTTGTTGAAGAGAGCTCTGCAAATTCTGATCGACTACTTGAAGTTAATGGCTCCTAAGAGTTAAGGATTAAAAATGAGATTATCCCGAGCTAAAAAAAAATTAGAAGTAATGCAGCTTTTTAGAATCTGTGGCTCATTTTTCATTTCTGCTAATAACATTAGCAAAGCTAAAGGGCAAGCTTTCAGACATTCTTGGTTGAGTTATGGTGAACTCTGTAATTTGGACTCCAGATTTTTACAGATCATTGTGAAATGTAAAGAAGACTTCTCTGCCTCCGATTTATCTATTTTGATACATTTCATTCACTGCATGTCTGCAGGCCAAATGAAACTGCAGCACTTCCATCCAGGTACTGTAACGGGAGCTGCGCTAACTTTAGAGTTTGTGGAAAATGATTTTCTGTGTTTATCCTTTGCTGTGTGCCATCATCAGGAGTCTGCGGGGTCCCTTTGAGAGGATGTTCAGTGAAGCTAATGTGGGCAGATTGTTGTCCTCTGGGCCTTGATGGGTTTAAATCTACAATTTATCAGTGGGTTTAGCATTATGAGAAGAGAGGCAGTATAAGTGGGCAGCGCACTTCTCAAGGAGGGTGGGGGGAGTCGGGGGAAAAAACTGTAAAAGCAAACTGAGAAGAATACCAGTTACACTGTTTATTGTTAAACAGTTGATGTATGCTTGTGTGATGCAGATATGCTCCAAATATCTTCCCTCTAATTTGTGTGCATTGTTTCCACACTGAGCAAATTCAATTTTATCTTTAAAAAAGACATCTGGAATTGACAGTCACCTCAAATTTGGTATCCATTAGCTGACAGAAAATGATAGAGGGACTGATAAAAGCAAAAAAGGAGGCGAGGAGATAAAAGGAAAGTAGACAAAATTGTGTTAAAGGAAAAATAAAACACTTTTTTTTATTGTGATCTTTTCAGCAGCTCAATGAGGCGATGTGAGTGTGTGCTTTAGTTTGATTTGTCTGCTAGGCCTCATGTCCATTTATTGAGATTGAAAGTGTTCCCTAAGCGCAGTAATGAACCATTTTATGATTCATTATCCCACTGCTGATGTCTGCTGCCAAGTCTGCAAACTTTCTAATTAGCTTAGGTCAAACATTCATACAGTTTTTGTCTAATTATCATTCCGTAGTGTGAAATGGACATCACAACACAGCCACAGATACATAAATTGAGGTGGGTGGTGTTGTCTGAAGAGCTGCGGCTTTTATTCTCTCAATGAAGGTTTTTAGACTTGAGAGTAATTGTAGAGGAAGAGCTGTGAGGGTTTAAACTCCGAAATAATCATTTAAAAAGTGATAAAACAATAAAGGGGTACTCAGACGTGTCTCTGGCGACAGTTGTAGAATCTCTCTGGTACTGAATATGTTACCACAGATAAGATATTTATCCAAACTAAACCAATACACAGCTGTGTGTACATTATAACAAATTAAAAACATCCAGGCAATGAAGGTTTTTTTTTTTGTTGTTGTTTAAACGCTATAATTAAGAGTGTATTCTGTGAATAGTACAGGAATATTCTGGTGTTTGTAGGAGAATATTCAGCCTCTGTTCCCAGCAGGGTTTAAAGGAAAACCGCTATTGAATGTGGGACGTTTAAATCCGCCACAGGGGGCATCTTCTCCAGCAGCCCAGCGTCGTGCTGTCAGTTTGCTATTGTTGTCAGGCTCAGTCAGGAACTTGGTTATCAGCAGTAAATGATTACAACCGGCTAACTATGTGCAGATAAAAGAGTCAAGCTTATTTTTGTGTGTGTATGTGAGTCTGTTGGCCGATTAACCCACACACACACACTGGCATGCAACATCCATCACTACAAACCTATTCTGCACTTAGCTGTCAGGCCACTCATCCTATCAAACTAATCAGATTCACTTTACATTAACTGCTGTGTTATATACTTGTACAAACAGCGTTGCATTTCTATACAGTCTAACATGAAAAACATCTTTTTTAGCTTTTATTGGTTAAATAAGCAATTATATTAAATGAACTTTTTACTATACTTCCACTACATAGTGTTATACATAGGTAACATGCAGTAGATTTACTTTATCTTGTTGTTTGAAAAATAGCTGCTTTCTGCGTTTGCAAACTGACTTTCCTGAGGGTTAACACAGATTTTAATACCTTTCTACATTTACATTGCCAAGTGACGATGATATAATAGTCCTGAATGGGTTCACGGAGTGATTAATCGTGTGAAAAGTCTCTTAAAATCTGGTGTATAAAAATAGCAGCGTCTTTTACATCCACAAGTAAAGACAACTTATAAGCAATAGCAAGGTTATGAGAACAAAATCCCACACCGATAACAACAATAGAGTTATTCCACTACATAACAACCAATTCATTTTTTGTGGTACATTGTAACTTTCCCCACTCTTCAACCCAATATAAACCAAACATACAAAATGAGAACAAAACGTGAAGATTACATATACATCACAGAACGTGACTTTTCAGAAAATGTCTTTAACTTCCCTAATTAGGGACCCATCAATAAGATGTTTCTGGATATGCCATCATACGTGTCAAACTAAACAGGGACTTTACTGCATCTGCCAAAAACAATAAGGGTCATTTTGGGTAAATGTCAGGCTTTTGAAGAATGGTAAATAATACTTTTTAAATATAAACAGTGTATATATGGCTATTTTATACAAAAAGCTTTCACTCTGCTTTTTGAAAGGCAGCTTTATGTTGCTGCAGTAGGATCTGCTCGGTGGCCGCTCTCTAACTTGGAAGTTGGAAGCAAAAAGATTATCTAGTTCATCTCTGAGGGGGCGGGGGGTGCTAAGATTTTGTGTAATGTTTGCAGAAACTGAGTGCAACAGATACAGCAGATAAAGAACCAACACATTGCTGTACGGTATCAGATTTGAAAAGAAAAATAAAGATTTACATCTGTCCGGTTTTACTTGTTTCAAACAGCCTTTTGAGTTTTCTCACCTTGTTTAAATGATTTACTTTGTTGGCAAGTGGAAGGAGAACGTCATCTTTTCTTTACATAAAACTGAAGTTCATTCATAACCCTAAAGTAGAAAAAAAGAGTCAAGTCTGAGATTTGACTCAGCTAAATGTGAAGTGTTGCTTTGTCTACCACCACCTAACGTTTAGCTGTTTGTGTGCATTTGTTCACATGTAGTCTGTATTCATTTCACACATTTCCCTCCAGCAGAGGAAGCTACCCTGTCAACCAATTCACACCATGTGGGAGATCAACTCAGCCCCTCTTAACATCAAACCAGATTTAAAAATGTGGGGGAAAAAAAAAGCAAAAGTGATTTGTGGAAATAGAAAAAGTGGGGTGGGGGAAAGGGGATTTAAAGTTAAACCAAGAGAGAAGAAAGGCTGTATAAATACATTCGAGCTGCATTTTTTTAAATTTTTTCTCCATTCTGGACTTACAGGCTCCATTTTTCTCTCTGTGCCCCGCACCCTTCCCAACTCCTTAGTGTGTGCCCAGTGAAGGGGCACTATCATTTACCCGCACACTAATTAGAACAGTCAGCACAGTAAACTCGTCTTCACTCACCACCAGGCTCACAAATTACATTCCATGTGTTTATTTACTTCTTCTTCTTTTTTTTTAATTGGAAAAAGTATTTGGAGGAGCACTCAGGAGGTATGGTGAGAGCTCTCTCCTCGCTCCGATTCTGTTTGTCGAATCATCAGACTTTCTCCTAAAATGTTGCTTTTGTCTCCCCGTTTTCAGAGTCTGAAATGATCAGTTAGAAAAACACAGGTCCTCAATGGGAATTGCACTCTTTAAACAATATCTTAACAGAAACCGTTGGCAGCAACAACCAGATGGACTGATATATACAAAATATCCATGTTTATCTCTACCAACTGTGCCACATATTAATATTTAACGGGAGTATTTTGTAATTTCCAGGCATATAGTTCAATTCCAGAGCTCAGCTGGAGACTGAGCATTAGGTAGAAGCTTTGTGTAAATGGGTGGAGCTTTGTACAAACACGTGTTTAGGCAGCTCTGAATGGTTACCATGAGGTTCACGGATTTCTTAAACATGCTTGATTGAGTCAAAGCAACACTCTGGATGTGTTTTTGATGAAGGAATGACATTATCACATGATATAAGCTCAAAATTATTTATAATATTTTTTTAATTGAACTAATCCATTTAAAAGACTTTTCTTATTTATTTATTTTTTCTGCAAAACTAGTAAACTAATAAGGTTTTGCCTGTTTCGATGAGTGAAACGTTGCCGATTCCTGTTTTTGCCGTTTCCTTTGTTGGCTGAAAGTTTTGAGGTTCTGGTTCTTTACCACTCAGCCACGCTCAGAGTCAGGCCTGAAGCGAAGCAGACGAGGAGACAGGGAGGAAACAGGCCGTCGGAAGGGGAGAGATGGAGATTAAATTGTGTTGACACTACAGAGGGGAAGAGAGGGGAGGTGATACATGCGGAGGGATCAGATGTTCTGGCGCGCCACGGGTTTGAACTGTGGAGGAAGCTGCTGGTGTGTTGTTTTCCTCTGAATCGGTGAGGTCTTCAAAAATAAGCAGCAACTCTGTTGCTGAAAACACACGAGGCTGCGTTGCTTTGCAAAGCTGTGAGCGCCACAAACAAAATGCAGCTCACCTTCACTAGTTAAAGTTTGGAGCAAAGAAAACACAGCTGACGTAAACATCTGAAACGGGTTAAAAAGTTGGCATGATTAAATACCACGAGGTAAAATAAACAATATATTTTGATGTTCCAATCAGTTAACTGAATAAAACTCTAAACTTTTTTGCACATTAGAGAAAGTTTTATTTTAATTATTCTTATTTATTATAAACTTTCTGCATCTTCCAATGCGAGTCAAAAACATCGATGGAAACTCAGTTTATTATCGCTAAAGATGAACTTAGACGTTTTCAAAGAAAACCCAACCCACATTAGAGTAGATGGAAACAACTTTTGTAATTTGAACTGATTTGACTCTCTAGCTGTTTCCAGCCTGGCCCATTAAAGCCAAAACATGAGCGACCATCATCTTCCTAAATATCCACAGGAAGGAAAGTCATTTCTAAACGATTGTTCCCGCTTCCGATTTTGATTTTGTATTAGAAGCATCTCCTTTATTAAATCACACCCATTAGCAAAATAGTTTCTACCCTCACCCTCTAGAGTTTGTTTGTTCACATCTTTTTTGTCAGCTTAAAAAAAAAACTGTTTATCTTTAAGAAACCAATAGAAACCCAATTAGTTATGCCTTTGTGTCAAAGTAAAATTCAACACCAGCAACTTATGTTAAACAGAATATGTAATATGGAAATGCTACAAAGTGGCTGCAGCCTTAATGCTCATGAATCTTCAGAGGGATTCAGCTAACAGGTTTAGCTCCAGTCCCATCATAGAACACTTTTAAAGGACCATTTGTGTTCAATCATAGCATATTATTGTGCTATTTTCTGCTCTGTGTGTGCAATAAAGTCAGACACTTGTTTTTTATAATGTTGGATTAACTCAGGGCATGAGGGGCACATTGGTTGAATGGGTCATAATCCCAGGTACATCAGTGCGAAGAACGTAGGCTCATGTAGTCGGTGTTGGGTTTAGGGGGGCAGGATGGAGGGTGGGATGATTGAGGAATGACTTCACGCAGCGACGCTCCATAAATCCGACTCATAATTGTTTCCCTACTTGGTGTGCAGTCTTGCTCCATAAAGGGGCAAAGCCAAGGGTGCTTTAAATGTCAGGGGAACGGCACGCTGATGAATTACCTTTTAAAGATATCAGGGAGAAGCGCATTTCAGGTGAAAGATGAGGCCAAGCCAGCGCTCCCAGGCCCTGTCAGAATGTGTGAGCACATCACTCCCCCCTCAGGGGAAATTTGTCTTTTTATCAACTGTCCAGAGAAGTCGCTGCATATCCTGACTGAATAAATCAAAGAGAATTAGTTTGCTGTGTTCTCTTATCTCTGATGTGCCAGTTTTTCCTGCGCAGATCACCTGCAGATATGTGTTTGTGTGTGTGTGTCTGTGTGTGTGTGTGGCCTTGTTTTTCCTACATTGTGAGGTGTGGGTATTGGGTTTAGGACCAAGGTGTGAATTGAGTTTAGGTTAGTTTAAAGGTTAGGTAGGTACCTGTGTGGTTAACTTTAGATGAAATGGTTAGGGTTAGGATATAAAATTACCAAAAATTAAATGGAAGTCAATGGATGGGCCCCACAAGGATATAAAAACAAGTTTGTGTGTGTATGTTGTGTGTGTATGTGGGTGTTTATTGGCAGATTTGCCCTGACAGTGCAGGCAGCTCACATATGACTTCTTTAGTTTTGGCTGAGAGGATAAAAATACATGGGCTGCTTCCATCAACACTAAAGAAGTGAGCATTGCATTTTTTTTTTTCTGGATGCTGGAGGAAATTATTTTTCAAACACAATTAAGCCTATTTTTTTAAGCAAACTGTCAACAAGGATTTCAAAGACTAACCTCACTTGGCCGAAATACTTTTTATTTAAAGGCCACTCTTTCTACACATACCTTAAAAATGTCAATCTCTGTAAGATCTGAAAAGTTAAACGTCATAAATTTGATTATATTTGAGTTCATAAATAAAGTGTGAAGGTTTAAAATGTAAGGTCCTGATGTCCTGCTCTGAGGGCTTGACCCGGTACATCAACATTCAGGTCTGAGGCTTTCCTGTGAGGCTCAGTTTGGGCTCAAACTTTAAAATGTAAGTTCAGTGTAGTGGTTTTGTTTAGTCTTTGCCTGAGGATACCATCTACATGACCAAATGTAAGCTGAACCTAAGCTAACTGTATGCAATACACAGCATAATTAGGCTGGGCTCTGTAGAACTAAAATTTAGCAATAGAAGCTCCTGATCTATGGTATCAAAAGTCAAAATGCATCTCATTTACAGTTTGGACAATACTTTTCTGTTATGATTGCTAAGATGATGCAGGATGTCTCTTTGCCCTTGGCCTGTCTGGGAAAGCTATCATAGCAGACCCAGTGACTCTCCAGATAAGAGCACCTAGGACTTCACTGCACATTGGCCACTGC
Source organism: Anablepsoides rubrolineatus (assembly GCA_031762495.1). Classification (NCBI taxonomy): domain Eukaryota; kingdom Metazoa; phylum Chordata; class Actinopteri; order Cyprinodontiformes; family Rivulidae; genus Anablepsoides; species Anablepsoides rubrolineatus. The sequence goes on along the minus strand of JARVGW010000682.1, from coordinate 11,836,689 downwards.
TGCAGCAGCCTACTCTGATAGCTTATGCTTAAAGGATAATACACACTAATCAGATCTTCTCTTTACCCATGGAGTATTGCACAGCCCAGATGAAATTGAAATGTGTGATTTGGGTCCCTGATAATCTCCACACAAGCGTCAGTAAATCGTAGCCACTGGTTCCACTCAAATGCTTTAGAGTCACAGACGTGAGCGCAACAAGTTTGAAAATTTTCATACACTTTAGGCCTCACGAATGTTTCTTTATAGTCGAAACCTTGTTCTCTTTGGAGTCTGGATATTTGGCTTTATTCTTTCATTATGCAATGAGGTGATTTTTTTAAGCAAAATATTGAAAGAAGTTTACTGCAAAAAATTAGCCAACTAAAAATAAGTTATTATAGTAAATTATAGTCTGAATTGTATCATATGAAGTGCAATAATCTGTGTGAACATTAAGACAATTGTTCTTGGTAAAACGTTTTGAAACAAGGACAATTTTCAGGCAAACAAGATTAATAATCAAACTTTTTGGCTGGATGTAAGAGTGTAAGACTTGTTAAATGGACAGTTTTTTCAGTGTTTATAATGATGGTTTAAGACTCAGGATTTATTTTAACCTCACCTAAACTGTCAACAACCTGTGAAACAAGGAAGATGTCAGTTTTGGAATAGACAAAAAAAGAAAAAAACATTTTTCCCAAAAAATTAAACCATGCATACCCTTTTATTTTACAGTCAAGTTTGTTTTGTGTGTGTGGCAGTGGGGTGGGGGTGGGGTGGGGGTCTGTTTTTCTTTCTTCTGCCCCCATGAGCAAGAAATTGCCTTTTTCCTGGCTGTGAAGCAGCCACTCACTCGTGTTAATTTCTGTGTTTCTTTCCATCAATCACCTCCCTCTCCCCAGATGGATTTTTTTTACGTTTACACTCACTTGTAGGACTGCCTCAATCCTCCTCCATCCCTCCTTTGTGTTTATGTCTATGAAATTGGAGAAAAACATGCCAAGGAGCTCCCCTTGGTGATGGCAGCAATTTGGCTCTCACATACGTCTGTCCTCCAGACACTGTTTATACTGCTGCTGTTTGAGCTGTGTGTTTGTTGTAGGGTTTTTTTTTTCTTTGCATTCATTAGCTTTTGCGGGGTGAAAGGGAGTAATACTAATTTAGTTTAGCTGGTTTGAGCTGCAATTTTGTAATAGCTTTGGCATGATGGAACAATTATTGTTGTGATTTTAAGGTCTCGTGTGTAATTGTAATTTTTCTCTTCTATATTAAATTGGGAATAAATGAGGGGCAGGTTGGTTGCATATTTGTTACCACAAAACTAAAAGATTGTCAAAAACTTAAAGTAGTAATTGGAGGTTTGGGGAAAGTGGATAATGATGGTTTATTTGTCTGAAATTAAAATGCGGGTTTAGAAAAGCTGGACTTGTCTGTTCAGAGGCTTATCTAGCTTTGGTTGACTGAGTAATTAAATCAGAGGAGCGAGTGAAGTTCTCTGCAGCTCAGCGCTTCTTTTTGTTTCCCCTTTAATCAGGTGGCTATTAAACCTCTGATTGCGCTCCCCATCTTCTGACTTCAGCATAGCTATTAAACACAGACTGAAAGCATTTTTTCCCTCTGTGGCACATTGAAAGAATTCATATGAATAAAAAAAAAAATGCTTCAGACATGAAGTGAAAGAAAAATAATGAATGCACAAATACATTTGACAAGAGAGTGACACAAAAAGCAGAGATGCATGTTCGTGCTGTGCTGTTCACCACCTGCTGCCTATTATTCCATTTATTCCAGAGCAGATGACAAATAATGCTTCATTACACTGCTATAAGTCTCCTTCCCTCTGACATATGAGATTTATATGACCTCACCCTTAAAGGCTCGTGTTTGTGTATGCACAAGCAGAGCTTTCGCCTATTTTACCAAGCGCCCACAAATCCTCCCAACACACACCTGCTCCTGGAGGTTTGCAGAAGAAGGTTATTTGAGTCTGCTATCAAAAATTCAGCCTCTTCCTCCACATGCTGCGAGTGACACACCGTATGACCCTCTTTCAAGGTGATCTCTTCTGTGCGCTCCGCAGAGATCACACAGATTAGACTAATGCCACGCTCAGACGGCCACCGCCGGCCAAGCTGCCTGCATACATCCATCCTGATGTACTTAACTTGCTTCTGCTGGAGCCGACAAGGTTGTTCAGCGCAGAAAGTCAACTTTTAGCTTGCTTACATTTGGCTATAAAGTAAACTTTTTTAGAGCTTTTTATTTTGTATTTTCAATTAGCTCAAAAGCAAAAAGGTCTGGAATCCTTTTTTTATTATATGAAGATGTTTTCTTTCACTTTTTCTGTCACAAGCACTTTAAAAACTAAATATCAAGAAATGAGGGGTTTGTTAATAACTTTGCACACTTTGCAAAATGCAAAAGAAAATATACTTAACCATCTTTGCATGTTTTTATTTTCCTGTAGCTCCCGTTATCCTAAATGAATTAAACTGGACCCAAGCGTTGGAGAGGGTCTTCATTGAAAACCGGCGGGAGGACAGTTCTCTGCGCTGGCAGGTGTTTGGCAGTGCCACAGGAGTGACGCGGTACTACCCAGGTAGGCTGCAGGCCATGGAGTCAACAGCCTGTTTTCAGCCTCACACCAAGATAAAGTCTAAATTGACCCCTGGGGTCCTCAGCTGCATTCTCTTATCAGTTTGCTGTAGTCCCAACTCAACGGACAGAATGAAATTAGGATTACTTAGATCTAATCTGATGGGATGTAACTTTTTATTTTGGTCTCTTCAGCCACTCCATGGAGGGCACCCAACAAGATTGACCTGTATGATGTCCGAAGAAGACCATGGTAAGAGTCTGTTTATTTTCCTTAAACAATAATCTATTTTAATGACATCTTTAAGACCAAAAATGACAATTAAAGGAAGATTTGCTCTGATGTTGTTTTTATAAATATGTTGGCAAAGATATGTAAAAACTTATTCTGAGTTTGTGTAATAAAATGTCATAAAGCTGTGCATAGTTAGGGCCTGATAAAGTTTGACTTTAATAAAAGCAATTATTATACGCAGATTACACTCTTAATGACGAGATCTCAGAATTATTTGGCATCCTGCGAGACGTTTCAACTTCTTCACTGATTTACGAAAATGTCAGTTTGTTGTCGTTGTCCTGATTAGTGTCTGATGAGTATCTGTTGTGCAATTAGTCTGAAAAGACAAATTAATCCAAACATCAGGGCCAACAGGAGAGTAAAAGTACAAAAACAAATGACTGAACTTTAACTCGACGTTACGACACCAGTGTTTTTAGTGGAAGCACAGTCTTTTTTGTCCTGAATCTGAAATTGTGTGTATTAAATGTGTTTTTTTTTTTGTTTGGCTGAAAAAATGAGGTCAATAGGAAGTACTGGTAGTCTCTTTTTTTTTAACTCTCAGGTTTATTGTTTTTTTCTTCACATTAGTGTAAATACATTACAAAATGAAAAAAAGACTTTTTTTTTCCTGCAGGTTTTTCCACCGTAAACCTTATGTGCTCCCTTCAGTCCGTGGTTTAAAAACATAATTGTTTAACAGAATAAAAAGCATTTTCCTGACCTGTTTTTATCTCTAAGTGATGACACACAACACATTGTACAAAACAATCTACAGAAGGTCAGGCTGGAGAAAAAAAAATGAAGCTCTTCACTCTCTTCACCCTCTCACCCAGCCAGGCTTTCTGTCCACCTCTCGCACTTTCAATCTACCTGCAACTGTCACATCGGTTTTGAGGCAGTGCTGCCTGTTGCCTGGTTACAGGTTGGAGTGAAGTGGACATAATCATGACAGCAATGTTGATTAGACCTGACCCCATTTTCAGCCTCTGTCTTTGTCCAGCTCAAACTGAGTGGCTGTTTGAGGTCAGGCCAAGCCGACAGATCAAATCAACAAGCTCACACTAAACAAACACACATAAAAGTAGCTTTAAAGTATGTGTTTATCACTGTTTTTAATCTTTATCTTAGAAACCATTTATTATGTTCACTAGCTGTTGATCTTAAAGTCTAATGGAGTCTGAAAGTGGTGGTCATTATATTGAAAGAAGTCAAAATAAAATTTCAGTTTAGAGTGACTTGCCTCTATATAAATGAATTGAATTGAATAGATTAAAGTCCATTTTATTAAGTCATCAAGACACCAAAACAAGAGGATATGTCTGCAGTCAAGTTTGTTCTCCATGTTGTTGGTCTCCAATCCTGTTTGTAATGTTCATGGTCAGGATGTAAAGGCACAGTCATGAAGAGTAGGGTGTCTGGTTTGGGAACCACAGAGTCTCATATATGCTTTATGAGGATGATGAGGTTCTGTCGGCGTCTTCACGGCAAGACCTTCAACGTGCATTAGGGTGGTTCACAGCTGAGTGTGATGTGGCTGTGATGAGAGTCAGTTCCTCTAAATCTGAGGCCATGGTTCTTGGCTGGAAAAGGGTGGAATGCCCCCTCCGGTCCGGGAGCGGCGTCTCTGCCCGAAGTGGAAGAGTTTAAGTATCTGAGTGTGTTGTTCATGAGTGATGGTAGGATGGAGTGGGAAATTGATCAACGGATTGGAGCCTTGTCCTCAGTAATGAGGGCGTTGCTTTGGTCGGTCATGGTGAAGAAAGAAAAGGCAAAGCTCTCGATTTTCTGGCCTGATTCATGACCAAAAGAATGACATCCGGGATACAAGTGTCTGAGCTTTCTCCATACGGTGGCCAGGCTCAGCCTTAGAATTAGTTTGAGGAGCTCTGTCATCAGGGGTGGGGGGCAGCTCGGAACAGAGCCACTGCTCCTCTGTATCGACAGTCAGTTGACGTGGTTTCACATCTGATTAGGATTCCTACCTTTAGAGATGTTTTGGGCATGTCCCACTGCTCAGAGGCCCCGGGGAAGACCCAGGAGGGTTTATGTATCCCCTCTGGGCTGGGATGGAAGAGCTGTAAAGTGTTGCTGCGGAGAGGGATGTCTGGGTGTCTCTCCTAGACCTGTTGCCTCCATGACCCGACTACTGATAACCTGATGGATGGATGGACGGAGGACACTCAAACATTTCCTCTGTGCTGAAGAACCAGTGCTGCTGACTGATTAAAAAATAAATATATTGTGAGAAATAAGCAGTTTGGGTCAAACCTTGAAAATAAAAGCAAGCTTTATCTCAACATTGCAACATGTCAGACTCAACATATGTGTTGTACAAAATCTTACGTGAATTCATATGATCTGTCAGCTGTTGAAGTACATGTTGTGATTGACTCTCAGCTACCACCACACAACATTTTAGTTCAATATCTGCGAATTTCTCTTTCTCATGGTCATTTCTGTGTAAGTATAACTGTTCATTTAACTCAGTAATTAAACATTTTTTATCAGGTACTACTTCTGGTTAAATGAACACAACCAACTGTTCTATTTTATAACATGAATCAAAGCTAAAATGCAACATCCAAGTCTATCTACAGCCACCAGAGTAACAAGGTTCTCTCTGACAACTTAATTAAGTTAACAAGAAAAAAAAAAAGCTTCTTTGGTGCTATACTGTCTCTTGAGGCATCACCACGAACATGGAAAAGACTGTAAACACAAACCCGTGTGCCAAAAAAACAAGTTCAAACATTGATTCTGTCTGTGATCTGTCAGCTCAAAACCCAAAGTACACCACAACGAAGACTCTTACACATGTTGTGACTGCGAGGCTCTTGCTGGAGACAGGAAGGAACAATGGAGGAGAAGGGGGGGGGGGGGGGGACTGTGGCATTTGTGACGAGGTTAGACAGAGGAAGAGGTGTATTTTTCCGCAATGGGACACCTTGTCACCTCCGTGGCCCTCCATGTTTGTCACTGTCATTTGCGTTGAGCTTTTCCTCATGTTGGAGTCAAAGACAATCCTGCAGCCTGTTGCTTAGCAACTTGTGCCAAAATGGAGCTGAGCGGTGGGGCCGTGGAAGGCGGTGTCATGACGTGTCAGGTCATACTTGTGGGATTATTGTCTAACACGCTGTCTCCCTGACTGACACTTTCTGTGGAGGTCGACCAATAGAGCACTTTACAAAAACAGCCTGTTGGGGTTAGGTGAGCCTGTTGTGTGTCTCTGAGACCAGCATGCTCCACAGGCACAGGAGCATAGATACAATTAGAATTATATATGGCTTAGAGATGTTAGGAGAATTTACATTTAGAATTTACATTAGTTGGGTGTAAAAGTGAAAATAAAGCCTGAATTTAGCTCCTTTTTTGTGCAAAAAATTTGCTGCTCCAGTTTGCAGCAATTTTTAAAGTGAAATTTTCAACTTGTTGCTGCAAAAACATTTGCAATTCAACCATCAGCGTGCGATTTTCAATACCAAAAGACATATTTTGATTGTTGGCAAGCTCATAACAGAAGAACTGATCAAAAATCTGTAAAACCTGTCCCCCTTCATGCAACAATATTGATGTTTTCAGCAAACCCGTAGTTTGACAGTATTTAAAACACAGATTATTGATGTTCAAATTTAGTTTTTTGAGCAGCACAATTTAAAAAATAAATCACGCTACAGATAAGCTGCATCTTTATGACTGTAAACTAACCAGAGTAAGTTAAGCCAAGTAAAAATAAAAATAGAGTAATGTTTTTTGTTTGTTTTGTTTGTTTCTTAGGTTTCATACTGGCTTAGATAAAACAATAAAAAAAAAAACACATTTTAGCAAAAAATATTCTTATTTTACATTGGAAGTCTCTTTCATGTCTTTTTCTTTATTTTTATATAGGTTTGTGACACTTTAGCATGTTTAAACAATCTATTTTTAAGTTCTATTCAGCCTCACTTGGTTTGTTACCAGTTTTAGGCATTTAGGTTTTCTTATTTTATGTCAAATGTATATTCATATTTTGTTTTTTGTTAAATCTGTATTTTTTAACAGCAACACCAAAAAATCCCCCTGCATGTTTTTTCATGTGTGTACAAATTAAAACAAGAAACAACTTCTACCAGGACTGATAAACATGGCCGATAAAGTTACTCAGCTTCCCAAATGCTAGCAAAGCCCCCAAAGCGCACAGATCTAATCCCACGAGCATCCTTCTGTAACATCTGGACTGATGTTGTCTCTAAGACTCGTCAAAGATGTGTTTTTTTTTGTTTGCAGAGAAGCAGCAGCAAGCAGAAAGCTTTTACAATTTGTTGTTTTATAGACGTTGTGTAGTTTTACTGGGGCCAGAAGACGGTAACGGGGCAAGCTGATAGGGTGGGCTTCAGAAAAGAGGATATTTTTTCCCCCTTCCAGCTCCCACAGCAACACCTTCGAGAAAATTAATGATGCAGTCAGCGCACATAATTGTCTTCAATCACTCTGACATTAAAAATTAATATTTGTCCATTAAAATGTTTTCCATGAAATAAGGCAAAGCAGGGAGTGAGGCGAAGGAAAGGTAAAATGGTGAAGAGAGGAATAACCTGAGACAGGCACGGAGTCCTGTTAGCCAAGCGTTGCGAAGATCCCATTACCTCCCAGGTTCACAACAGCATGTTGGCTATATCACATATTGATTTCTTCAAAAAGTCAATCTAACCTTGTTACAAATATTATGACTGCTGGGCACTCCCTGAAGCAGAGGCTGCAAAAAAAAAAAAAAACACCCTTCCCAATTTCCAGAGCCTGGAGCTTTGCCTCCTCCTTTCATTCTTTTTGCCTCACTTCAGGTGAGAAGCTGAGTCAGAGGACAATGCTATTGTTGCTGCTGAAGGTGACACAAGCTTTACAAGTTTGACCAGAAGACTCTAAACCTGAGCCGAAATGTAAACCTCCATCAGGACTGTTGTAATTGTCAATAATGGATATGCACGACACATTTTTATTAGAATAAGTGGAGGAACATTTAAGGGCAAAAATACAGAACATATTCCTAGAACACAGCTAAAAATATGGAAATGTGAATGTGGGTAGCAGCACTTCCAATAATCAACACAAAGTGGAATAAATAAGCAGCAGACAACATCTTTTTTTTACCTGCAGGCTCTCTGGGAGCTGTCCTCCTATATTTTTATCTTAATTCAATCTTTATTCGCCTTCCACTTCCATGCGAGCACTAAGAGAGCAGCAGTCCATAAAATAATAAGCCCATCAGCACAACACAAACTCACACACACACAAACACACTTTAGCTCTCGCGGCTTGCCGTATACAGTCCTCCCATTATTCCGTGGTTCACATCTTCTGTAAACGATGCATTCATATCAAAGCCCTGACTGAGAGGAAATTCTACTCAAAAGCAGAAGGCACTGTGTGCCCCCCCCCCCCAATCATTATCAACAAGCGCTGCAAAATGTGTCGAATAAACACAGCTCGTACAAACATCAGCACGCGACAGGAAGCGTTTTCGGTGAGCACCGTAAAATGAGCCCCAGCCACTTCCATTGCGTCATGCCGCATGCGTCTGCTGCATGGTTCTGAAATGCACCGTGTCGAATATTCGGCCAATTTAAATGTAACGCGCAACACTTTGTTGAACGGGCCAGGGCGCATAAACATAATCTCCCGAGAGGGGGTTAGCCCCACCCCCTCCGGCACAGTTAATGTATTGATTGCACAGCGCTGAAGCCACGATAAAACTATTTCATGAATTCCAATGAGGCTCCTTTACCAGACTGTTACAAAAGGAGCAAAACACAATCACAACAACGCAGAATATGTTGTTGTGTCATTGCTTCTATAATGCATTCCTTTTGAATTTATTTTGGAAGGAAGGGGGTAGAGCTGGGTGAGCTGTAAAGGTGGGGTGTCTGTGAATGTAGCCGCTTTGATCTCCTCTGACTCGGAGCGATACCTCCTTCTGCCTGGGTGTAAGGAGCACACATCAGCATGTGCATCTCAGGCTTTATCGTGATTGTACACATGTCTGTGATGTTTTGGATATATTTGGATCACATAAAACACGATATACTGTATGGTGTATCTACTTTGTGCTCGAACAAGCCACTACTGCAGCTATGAACAGAGTTTTGGTTCAACCCAGGCCATTTTACAGATATTATAGATGCAAATGTTTGATTCTGTAGAAGCTGAGGGTCACCTCTGACACATATTCCAAGAGCTAAAAGGGCAAATAAAAAGTTTGTTTAAATACTTGGGAAGCTAATGGATAAGACGTTTTCTGTGTCCGACTTTGGAGCTTTCTTATAAAGATGCATTTGCATTTTGACTACTTTTCTTATGCAAATAATTTTAACAGCCATAATTTGCAGGTACATAATAAAGGGATGACAAGTCTAAACTTGTGGCCAATCTAAAAACAATCTTTCTGCTCAACAAAATATAAAGTTTAAAACCAAACTTTTCTGGAACTTCTGTAAGTATAAACTGCATTAAAACAGGATCAGATTTTCCCAAAAGTTTTAAAAATAATTGATTTAATTAAGTTTCCACAATAAAGCCAGGATGTCCAACTCAACCAAGACTAGAATCTATTGAAGAATAATGGCATTGATTTAAAATGATCGATGGTCTGAGCAGATTTAGTTTGCAGACTTTCACATTTGTTACCTCAGTGAGAGTTTATCTGACTGGTTCTGCTTGTTTGTTATTAGGACTATAAAGAAATCATTTGAGGGAAAGCATGGCCAAACTTATGATTAACTTGAGGTGTAAATCTCAGATGGTAGAGGTGGTATTATATTAAATAAGGTGCTGCTCACTGTCAGGTGTTCCTTTTAGAACTCTTAGTAAATAAACATAGATGAAGGAGGCTGAGACGTTGGCTCTGCTGTCTGTTGGTTTTGTTGTGGGGGGACAGGGTGGGCGACAGGGCTCTCTTCAGCACCAGCCAGGCCCATCTGCTTGTCACCTGGTCTTGGCATGCAGGAGACTGGGTAATGACAGGGAAAGAAAGGCATCAGTGGGCAGAATCTGAGAGGTAATTACTGTCTGGAATCCATGCAGAAACAACACATCTGGATCCACAAGTCAAAATGTGGTGAATTATACGCTGATATTGGCTTTAATACTTGATTTTTATCTGCCGGAGCGGCGCTATCAGCCCCGAGACTGAAAATCCTTGACTCTATCCCAATCCCCTTCTGATCCCGACGGTGTTCGCTCAAAGGCAGAGACGAAATTCAGCTGCACTTCAGGCGATGAAAAAAGGAGGAGAGAGTGTGGCGCTGATACACCAGGCCAATCTGTGCGGAAGATCAGCCGTGGCAGCACTATAGCTCGAGCTCTATCCCGACCCCTTCCTACTCCATCACTTCACACACATCTTCCCTAAACCCCATTACTGCTGATCAATGCTGCCTCTTTCACAGCTGCAGAGAAATGATCTGCTTGAAAGTAATATTTCCTCAGCATATTTTAAGGGTAAAGCTTGTGCAGTTCTTCATTGTGAGGCTTTACATTGGAGCAGCTGAGGATGACCTATAATGACAGAGTAATAGAAGTCTGCATTGCCTTATAATTAACATTTAGCCTCTGCAAAAATAACTTGAATTCCCATTAAAATACCATTCTCCTCCATGAGAAATGGACTGACCACAGAAGTTAATGAAATTGTGCAGTTGGTCTGTGAGCATCAGCCGTCACCACATGACCCTCCTTTAATCTCCAGCCGAGGTGACTCTGTCCGCCCGCGAGCCTCGGGGACTTGAGACGTGTGCCACATTCTGACCAAGCTTCAGTCCCGCATCACTGATCGCTTTCACAAACTCTGGCTGCTAAAGAGAAAGCAGCCCTCCTTGTCTCAGCCTCCCCCACCCCCCTCTCTCTCTCCCCCACCACCTCAAATTAAGATTTCAGTAATTAAATTGATAAAAGTCATGCATGCCTATATGCCTCATGGTTCCAGACCTGATTTCCTTTGCCACACAGAAGTGGAAAGCTCTGGAAGTTCTACCTTTGATGTAGCTTTTTTTTTTTTTAAATAATTGGATTCTTGATCCACCGTCTTTCACTCTCTCTCTCTCTTATACACACATAGATTTTTGCCTATCTTTCCTTTTGGTAAGCTCAATTAATCTGTCACTTGTAAAGTTGTTTTTTTTCTGCATTTTTTCGTTCACCGTTAAAAAAAAGATGTTGTGACCCTGGTTGTGATTTAAAACCAGGTTTAAGCAGCCCAGGCTTGCATCTTGGTCAGAGGTCATTTACAACTACTAGTTGTGGAAACAGCGGCCGGACCAACTGGGGCTCCGTTGACTTTCTCTACCTCCATATCAGTTTGGCCGAGCGCAGGAAGAAAAAAAAAAAAGGCGCCTCTTTGGCCCACAGGCAGCTGGCTTCGCTCCACACTCAGCGGAACGTCTGATAATCAGCAGAAACGAGACCCCTGATGATTACTCTGCCTACGACGGCTGCTAACTGCTTGCCTGCTCACTCCTCGGAATGTCAAACTAACACTCACGTCAGAGAACCCCCCCCCCCTTTTTCTCCTCGTCGAGCCATAGAAAAACCTACACTGACCATCAATCTAAACCCTCTTTGAATCATTGCTAAATGTGAATTTAATTGCCACTGGAAGAGACTGAGGGTCTTTTTGATTTTTCTCTGTATGTCATCCTCTATCAACGTTGAGCAGATGTTAAGTGTCCGCTCCTTCCAGGACACAATTTGTCTGCCGGTTATTTCAGTTTCTGCTCTTTAAGCCTGCACTGTGCTGCGGCAGACACAATTTCAGGAGTTGCCTTGCTGCTAAAGCACAATGGTCTTAAGCGGCTTGCCCCTCTTCCTTTTCTAAAAATAAAAAGGGGCAGATAGAGTAAATAATGCATTTGACACTCTACTTATGAGTCATCCAGGGAACAGAACATTAGCTACCTCATTTTACTGAAATTACTTAGGTCAGGACGGGCTTCCACAGCACAGGTCATCTCCACTTTGACTGCTTTTTGACGAGTAAATTCAAAATGAACAGGTATAAAGCGTATAAAAAGACAGGGGGAACAAAAAGGAAGAAGTGAATACAGCTTTTTTTACATTGTTTTATCATCGGGGATGATGAAGTCCTATAATTAAGCAAATAAACTACATTTTGATAGTGAAAAACATGGATTTGGTAAAGCCTTTTAAGCCCATTCACCAGTTCTTCCCTTTATGATTCTGAAACTAAACATTTCAACCTCAGTTGTACAAAAATTAAAATAACTCAGTTGGATATTGAGCTGTAATTATGAGTGGTAGCGGGGTGTGATTGCCAACACATTCAAATGCTACAAATCCCTGTTTTAAACTCTGACATAAAGTTTATTCTTTATATTTTATATTAATCGTCCAATTATGAAAGACATTTCTCACACTAATGATGTGGTGTTTAGGAAAGTTTACCATTTCCCAAAGGCTCAATGGGTCGCTAATATACTCAGACCATCAACTACTAATTACTTTGGCTCATGCAGTTCTGAGACAACTGTTATTCAATAAAGAGGACTATCTATAGAAAAGCCATCTGACAGTAGCTGCAGCCAACACTGAAGTATATAACAACCTATTAACTCTTCTAAGCACATAAGCCTTTTCAGGATTCTGTAGCCTATAAGTGAGCTCAGCTATGGTTGCTCTGTGTCATTACGACTCACTTCATTGTGACTTTGACTCCTCTTTTTGGTGCAAATTTCAGAGATTATAGGAACAAATTAAAGCTTATTCTTTGCCTCTTTTGTGTAGGTATATTCAAGGTGCATCATCTCCAAAAGACATGGTCATCATTGTAGATGTGTAAGTATCTCGGACCTCTTTCACCTTGTCCCCCACCACTCCCCTGGATGTCTGCTTCACAGGACACTAGTGCCACCTGTTGGTCTTATGAAAGCTTAAAAGAATGGGAAGATTACTGCTACTCATCCTCCAACCTTTAGGCCTTTTACATCCCGGTTTACTGGTTCAGAAAGCCACTGATATAAAGACATTAGATCTAAACTGCGGGGGATATCAAGTCACAATAACGAGGTGGAAGGCTGACTTTTAGAGCATCCAGGGATAAATATGGAGCTGTTCTTGTGATTATACTATTATCTCACTCAAGTTTATCCTAGAACTTTTTTATAAGTAGGTAATTATGAAGAAATACTAAGTAAATTGCAAAGTGAGTTTGATTGAAAAATAGTTTAATTTTCCCAAAGGCTTGAAAAATGCAAACATAATGAGTCTCTCTACATGTTACCAATCATATGAAGACTTCTTGTCCTGCAGGAGTGGAAGTGTCAGTGGACTCACGCTGAAGCTCATGAAAACATCTGTGGTGGAGATGCTGGAAACTCTATCAGACGACGACTACGTGAACGTAGCGAAGGTTTGTGAAAGCTTTAACATCAACGATAAACGTCATCCCTGCTAGTGGTAATACTGCTAATACTGCTGTTTTTATTAAGCGGATTCTAATTAAGCTGGGAATCATTAAGCACAGCATTGAGCTCTTTCTGCTCCCAGTTGTTTGCTTGCAGTGGAAACTGTGCATTCCTCTCATATCTGTGTATTTGCTCTTCCTCCATCACCGTTGTTTGTGTAGAATTGTGTCCATCTGTGTCTTTTACTCTCCACTGATTACCAGGTTTTCTATTAGGATTAATATGTAGGAGAATATTATTCCATTTTGCAGGGCAGATAAGACACATATGCTCACACACACCCACAAACGCACAAACACATCTAGCTGCTTGGTGTGGTGGCTCATTTTGCAGACTCTCTTTTGGTAATCCTTCATAATCCATTGCTTTTAGCCACTGTATGCCCCTAAATCCCAGCTCGAAGAGCAAGGAACGAGCATGGTAATCTGGGTGGGAGCGCATCTGATTTTCACCACAGTAAAGAAAGTGAGGGCTTACATAAGCCGGCTGTGAATTATTCACAACCACAAAACCCCATAAATAACAGAGAATTTGCCAAAGATTATCACTAAATGCAATCTTTTGCATGTTTCAGACACTTTTATTTAGTTATTTGCCTCACTTCTAATAGTAATAGCTGCTTAAAATTTCCTTAATCATTTTTCAGAGGTCCTCCTTTTTTTATTACGCTGCAATAATATTACCTCTGAATGCTTTTGCACATTTGTTTTCTGTGGGTTTTAAATATGTGACAGCAGCAACTTTCATGGGAAATGTCAGCATTTCGCACGCACAAGATTTTACATCAATCTACAGTGAAAATGTCAGTGAATTCTGAAGCTGACCTTCAAGAAAAAAACAACATTTGAGACAAGCCATTTCAGACGTTGCCGCTAATGTCCTAATCACGCGTAGACGCCGCCCGTGAGAGGAGATGCGTACGCCGCACGTGCAAACGTGCGCGTACGGACACTGTTTTTAGGTTAATTTGGTGGATGAGATGAGACGGATGATATTACCTTGGCTGGGTTTCCACTCGGCATACTGCGCTGGCATTTCAGGTGCACCTGTTCTTTATAGGGAAAGTTGTAATTACCTGTGTTTACTGCCAGCCGGAGAGTAGCAGGGCAGCTCACATCTGCACACACCCACGTCTGCTGCATCCTGCCTTCATAAACTGCACACGCATAACAAGCACACGACACAGAGATACTTACCTGAGTTTATGTCTGGATTATTCTTGACCAGAAATACCAAAATATATATGATAATGCACATATTTGTGTCTTTTTTTTCCCCTAGTTCAATGAAAAAGCAGAGGCTGTTGTTCCGTGCTTCAGGACTTTGGTTCAAGCAAATGTTCGGAACAAGAAGATCTTCAAGGAGGCCGTCATGCTCATGCAAGCCAAAGGAACCACAGATTACAAATCCGGCTTCACGTTTGCTTTTGAGCAGCTTCTCAACGTAAGTGAGCATTTCAGGAAGAGTCAGTCCTAGATTGCTTTGTTTTTTTTCTGCTGCCGACGTCTAATCCCATTAATCAAGCCGAATTTCTGGTGATAACGCGAGGCCGACAGTGAGTGGCTCAGGTTTGCATAAGACATTTCCAGAACACTGTCATTTATTTTTTTGACGGTGGGTCTGATTATAACTGCTGTTGTGACGGTGACGCCGGCTTTGGCAGCAGCCAGCCACGTGCTCTCGACGCAGGTGCTGCCTCAGCTCCGTATGCTGCTGCGTATTTGAGAAGGCTGCCACCCTAATGGGCTCAGATGGGATGATTGATGAACGGAGCCCAGAGGAGATCAGCCATGGACACTTTATATTCCTCTGGTGAGCTGGAAGGCACGGAGCCAAGGCTTCTCCCTTTTGTTGGAGGAATGAGAAATAAAAAGGGCTGTTTAATCACTGTCTGCCGCGGACTCGCTGAATGATTAGTGGCAGCAGCACAATAAAAATACGTTATTGTGGCAATATTATTTATCTTTATTAGAATCTTGTCAGATTGGCATGCCGCTGGCCTGCGTGTCAGCAGCAGCTGTAGTGGAGTAGGAGATGGGGAGCAGCCACATTTAATGATAGGATAACGTTGCATACTTTAGATCCTAAATTGGTGCCAATATGCAGAAGCTTGTCAATGAAGAGATCTATAAATGTGGGATGAAATTCTAAAAATGACAGATAAGATGGGATTAGAGATAGATGTTTGGCAACAAAGTGAAGAAAAAATGATAAAAGATATGTAAAAAAAAGAACGTATGCAATGAGATTTATCTAAACATTAAAGCAATATTCAAGATTTTTTGCAGTGGCATTCTGCATAAGATTATAGACAATTAACATCTTACCTGTTGTAGATAGCTCTTTGAGTGACCTCTGTTTGGAGAAATAATTTTATTCTGACAAGCCTGATGAGCTAACTACCACTCTGAGCAAAGCCAAGCGCAAACTGAATTAATAGCCATAAAAAAACTCTAAATTTGATAGCATTTCATACAAATGCTGATTTTTAAACATTTATACAGCCTTTAATTGTGCATTACACCACTCTTCACATAGACTTCTGTGATTAGCTGCTAGCAGTAGAGGCTAACTATAAGACTTACATTGCAGCCTGGGACATGTCCTACATGAGTGTTAGACTTTTTGGTAGGAATAACGCAAAGTTTAACTGATGGCAATGTATTTAAACTGTATTTACTTGTGATAAAAAAGTTTAAATCTAATGCACATTTTTTTAAGATAACATCAGTCACCTTGAACTTGACCTTGGACTAGCCCTTAGCGCTTCAATCCGGTCAGAATTAAATTATGTTTCGCCAAACTGGAGATGTTTAAAAAGCGACCTATCTAGCTGTTTTTGAAAAAAACAAATGAACTTACACTAGTAGGCAAAAGTGGTGACAATGTGTAAATAAATAACATCTGCTAGGGGTAGCTCAGTCCTCGCTGAAGTGTTCTTTGGAAGACAAGACACACCCAACTTTCACTTATATCAGTATATGAGGAAAAACATTCAAATGTTTTGTATGTAATGTGTAAAAGTACTTTGTGTATGAATAAGCGAATGAGACAGTCTGTAAAGATCTTGGCAGAACTTGGAGAGATTTTACTAATGTATTACATTTTGTTATGTTTCATCATTAGCATGTTTTTTTCTTGTTGTTTTTTTCTCCTGTAACCTTTTGTCTTTGCTTTTTTTAACTTTTGGTGTCTGTTTCCTGTATGCCACAGGAGAGCAGTGCCCCGAGGGCCAACTGCAATAAGATGATAATGATGTTTACAGATGGCGGAGAAGATCGTGCACAAGACATTTTCTACAAATACAACTGGCCTAACAAAACAGTGAGTGTCTTTTTACATGGCTGCTTTGTGTGTACTGATTCTGCCAGCCCAACAGATCATGCATGTATGAGTCCCTTTTCTGTTCCCATTTCCACGGTTTTCTGCAGACCTGCTCTTATTATAGCACAGGGAGTTGTGTTAGTCAGACTGTCAGACATGCCAGGTTCTCCAATCTGTGCACAATGCATCCTCTCCAAGTCTTTCTTCTGTTTTTTTTTTCCTTCTTTAGATCTCCTCCTCTAGTTTTTTTGGTTTCTGCTCATTCTCTTTTATATTTGAGCTGCTTGAGTTAACAGCTCTGACTTGCTGATTAATTAGCCACTTTATCATCAGAGCCTGTTCTCGTGCAGCCAGCAATCCACTAGATTGTCTTTGTTTGTCTTGTTGTCACTTCCTCCACTTCACAACCCCACCAATATTCATTTGCTTCAATTTTGCCCACTTGATTTACGAAAGCACTAATTCACAATAAACGTTGACACAGGCCACTACATTACATCTGCGTACAATCCAATTTAATCAGATTTACTTTGCAGACTTTTTTTAACTAAATCCTAAAATTTATTGTCTCACTTCCTCGTGACAACTGCCATGTCATAGTTTTATTATGTCAAAGTTTGTTGTTGGATTTTAGCTGTTTAAGAAACTATAGTGATGTGTTGTAGCTGGTTTATGACGTTGAACTTGTTGACATTCAAAGTATAGCTCATATAATTATGTATGTGTATAGTAATAACAATCCTTAAAGAATGTTTTTTTTCTTTTTGGTCAATCTTGATTATACTATTTGGCAGAGGTGTATAGTAACTACGTTCATTTACTTAATTACGTAATTTTTTTGAAGATTTGCAATTTTACAATGTATTTTTTATTGTAAATTTTAATTTTATTTCATTAGATTCAAAACATAAAAATGATACTTTTACTTTACTTTAAAATTGAACACCTAGTTACAAATTTAAATATGATCAGAACTCATGAAAAGAGTTGTTTATGCTCTAAAATAATGAAGAGTTTTCCTATCAGTAAAATTCATTTTTACCAATGTAATTTTCTGTTAAGGTATTTTTACTTTTACTTTCTTTAAATGTACTTTATAGAACTCTGCTATTTGTCAGGTTTGTAGTGTATTACAATTTATTTAATGTTTTTGCATATTTTTCTTCAATTAGGTCAGAGTTTTTACATTCTCTGTCGGGCAGCATAACTACGACGTCACCCCTTTGCAGTGGATAGCATGTGCTAATAAAGGTAAGTAGATATGTTTAATTATCTTATTATAAAATGTTAAAAAATATATAAAAATAAGCAGCTGCTTTGCCTTGTTGGTTGAGTTTTCCCTGTCTTTGCTTTCTCAGATGTTCCACAGTTAGCTTATAGAAAAAGCCATGAAAATCCTAATTAAATCAATAAATATAGTATTTGTGGTGGTACTGCTTTTAGCTCTTTTTAAAGTGTTCTGAAGAATGATACTGTTTTAACCTCCTGAGACCCTGTGTCCTCATATGAGGACATTGAGATAGAAAAAAATGCACATCTAGAAAAGGCCCAGGTCTCTGGAGGTTAAATCACATGATAGCATTTTTTCATGATGGCATTTTTTAAGTTAGCCAAGGATTCGAAAAGAACGTGTGAGCTCTGTGAAGAAAAAAATTAATAAATAGCTATATAATGTCAAGAATGTTGATGTTGCCATGATCAAACAAATGAAACAATTAGTTGTGCTCCTAATAATCATCATGGTGCTCTTTAAGTTTCAAAAGTCAAAATTCCCAAATGTGTTTTCATCCAAGAGCAGCTTGACCAATAATTTGACAACCAGGAGAAATCTGTGACTTTACCGGTGCATCTAACATAATTTGTGTGTCAACAAAGCACCTAAAGTGTTGTGTAATCATTCAACAGCTGCACTGAAAGTAGCACAGTGCTGCATGAGTGTTTCACATGCGATTTCCTGCTTTTTGTGTAGGGACATAAATATACAAATTGACTTCTTGAAAAAAGGGTCTGAAACGCTGCATTTAAGTGTGAGACTTCAAGGTGGGAGGAAATTACTGAATAAAAGCCAAAGTACAGTTCTAGCAGAGGTTAATAGGTAAGGAACGTGACCTGCCACTAATAACAAAGCACATTGGTACAATTTGCTCATTTTTTTTACTTTAAAGTGCTTCTGGGCACACAGAGAGAAAGACGAATCTGTGGAAACTTGTGCTTCAGTCGCTGAGTGGGCAACGTCTATAATGTCCATCAAAAAAAAGAGAAAAGTGTGGCTTCCTTTAAAAATACTGGATAATCATTGGCAGCTTTCACTTTTTGTCAGATGAAACTAAAAAAAAAAAAGACATTTTTTTTTTACTTAAGAAAGCAACTGAAACTGTATGATGAATACTAATTTTAACAGACTTGTCAACTATCACACAAAAAGATTTTAAAGAAATGGGAAAATAATATCCTTAACCTGAACCAAACAAAAGCAATCTCTGCTTTATGCAGATGATGTAGCTCTGTTTTGGGATTTCTGGGTCTCTCTTCTACTTCCTCGACCCAACTATACAGTAGATAAGTGGCAGAAGATGGTGGTGGATAGATTAGTCCACTTTTAAAATGTGAATTTATAATCATTTAAACTGCTGAAATATCAAAAGTTCTTTGTACTTTTGTGTTTATTTTAAAATAACCGATTCTCAAAACAGTTTGTGTCCTTCTGTGATGTAAATTCTCACCTTGCTGTGTGGATTTGTTGAGATTAAAAAAAAAACATTCAGCGTGTAGAACAGCACGAACCAGAAAACGTTAAACCACTCATGTCGTTGACTCACTCAGGTTTTTTTTTTTTAGATAGAAGAATAATCACTGAGACTTCATGTGGTGCTGAAATGTGTTGTAGCAGCCACGGCTCTAAAGTAACCCAGCAGACTGAGTAACCGTCTGACAGTCCAGTTGACTCAGCTCATCTTCCTGTTGGCTACGTTGTCTGCGTGCATCTCATCTTCACTGAACTCATTGGCCCCAACTTCATTTTGTTCAGAGCTACTTTCTTCCATAACCAACCTCACTTTGTGTCTTTTTGTGGTTGTTGTTGATTCAGTGTTGCAGTTTATTTCTTTGTAAAAAGCTTTGGTTGTCTGCTGATTAGCTTATTGCCAGTGGAGCCAAGTGCTTCAGAAGTATCTCCCCTGTAGTTGGTATTAATTAGCTGTAGGAGTCTGGTAGCAGGATGATTACCACCACAGACAGGGGAAAGTCCAGGATTATGCCTCTGTGCCAACATGCTTTCAGCTGTTCAGGACTGCAGTGATTACCGTAGTACCAACGTCTACGCCAGCAAGAAACAATAGTGTCGACACACCAGCCTCAATGGAGCTGTTCTGTTATATCTTCACTACTTTGTACTCTTTGGTATCTCTGTCCAACAGAGCCAGCTCCTTGACTCTTCTAGGTCTGAACTATTCACCTGTCACAAACATCACGTGTGCAGATATAAACACAACACGGGCACTTAGAGATGCTGCCTCAGCTGAACTTTATCCCCCTCCTCACAGGACAATAACCTCGATGTGTCTCTAAGGACAAATAGTTTTGTTTTGTTTCAACTGCTCAGCCACAATCCAACACAAGACCAAGTTATCAGGTGGAATTAAGAATAAAAACACAAAATACTTTTCATTAATGGGTTGATTTTAATTGGAAGATGGAAATTAAATCTTCTATAGGGTTGCAAAGTCAGGAAAAGGTTTTTACAGCTCAAAATTAGCTGCACTAAGTTCAGTTTTTATGTTGGCTTAATAAGAATTTGTGAAAAGACTGTAAGGCAGGGATAATCAATTATGGTCCTCGAGGTCCGGAGCCCTGCATGTTTTACTTGTTTCTCTGCTCCAACACACCTGATTTGAATCAATAGATGATTATCAGGCTTCTGCAGAACTTGGAAGAAGTAATTCACTGACTGAATCAGGTGTGTTAGAAAAGGGAAAAATGTAAAACATGCAGGGCTGTGGACCTCGAGGACCGGAATTGATGATCCCTGCTGTAAGGGAAAGTGTGCAGCAGACTTGTGTAAAGTACCTCAAAGTGGTACTTGAGAGATAGCACAAGTATCCTACCATAAAATTACTTTGATAAAAGTTAAAGTCCCCTCTAAGAATATTACTTGAATAAAAGTTGTAAAGTATCTGTCATTACTGTACCAAAGTAAATGTCTGATATAAAACATACTTGAGTATTAAACGTAAAAGTAACAGAAGTAATGACTTACATTTTTTAAATTTAAATAGTAAGGATATTATATATGAAGTATAGATAACTAAAATTACTGCTTAATTAATAAACAGTGTTTTTACTTTGTAAAGTTACATCTCTGGTACACGGTGATCTTTACCCTTGTTTAATTTATAAAAAGATATTTACATTACATTACAGTTACATTACATTACAGGACATTACAGTCCTTCTTTTATATTTTTTGTCCAGATTTTCCTCTCTTTACCTTTCATGGTGATTTGCTAAATAACCACCCGTCTGTCTGAATTCTTCTTTACCGGCCATCAGACAAAAGCTCAGACACAAACCCCTGCACTGTTTTGCTGTGCGTGCATGTGTGAATTATAAAAAAAAATGGATGTGCACCATTGCTTAGTGTCTGCACGCTCTCACCTGCTAATGAATTGAGACCGAGGAGGGAAATTTCAACACCAACCACTGTGAAGAAGTGCATAATGTATCAAAAATAATGAAAGTTGCCTGCACTCTTTAGCATTCTGGTGATGCTGCCTCCATTTTGCAGCTCTTTGTATAAACACTCATGGCTTTAATAACTTGTTGAGCAGCCTGGTTATTGACCCAGCCGCTCGTTCTCTTCCATTCCTAATCAGCGGTGGTGCCTGGGGCTCAGCATTCACAATGAGCTTCCCACATTTACATCCTGCAGCACATCTACGGACTGTGGCGGGTCAGTGGCCACGAGCCCTGGTGTGTGTGTGTGTGTGTGTTCCAAACATCATCAACTGGAGTTGATGGCATTACTTGCAACTAATAATAACATAGAAATGAGACACCAGTTTAAAAATGAATTGCTTTTGTAAAAACGAACGCAACAAAAAGTGTTTTTTTTTTCTTGCTCTTCAGGTTACTACTTTGAAATTCCATCGATTGGAGCAATCAGAATCAACACTCAGGTAAGATATAATGCATCAAGTGTGCACAAGTTACTAATAATCCTTTCTATGAATACACAAACGCTGAGGACTCGTTTCAGTTGACATATTTCAGCAGCTACAACCGTTCTTTGCAGCACTACATACAATAACCCACCCACACACTCGTGCCTGAAATGACAACAATTCATTTCTGGCGTTCGACACACAATGGATTTTTGTTTTTTCCTTTATTTTCAATTAAACTAAAGATGGCATAAAAAGCCAAGCATTTTGGCTCCGTCTGTGCCTACACTGCTGTAATTCTGGCAGTGAGCGGGGTTGTGTGGGACCCGTGAAGAACGCGTTGGCCTTTTCTGTTAATTTGTTCGATTTACTGGGAGGCGTTGAAGGTGTTTAAACGAGTCCGATAAGTATGTGAATGGTAGGAAGTGTGTGGATAGAAAGTTATTGAGTTCAACCATGTTTAGTTGGTAGAGCTGTCGGTGTTGGTCCCTCTGTTACAAAACAAAAAGGATTTTACATCAAACAGCATCAACCTTTAGAACTCAGCTGCTGCACTTTAAGAATTAAATATACTTCATGGGAAATAGCATCTCTAAAGCTGACGTCTTTGCTGTGGCGTGCAATTAGAATGTTGGATTAAAAATGACCTCACAGATGAATGAAGAGCAGAAAAATCAACATTGTTGTATAATAATTCAATTATTTCTGTTCCCTGAGAGTTAGCTGATGCCTGGCTTCACTCCAGTCCCAACAGACATTTTACAAAAAAAAAATCATTAGAAGTTTTGTGTTTTCATGGAAAATCCTCCTCTCCTCTGCTGAGAAACCTTAAGGATGTTTGATTTAAACCTTCGATGTGCGTGACATTCAGCTAAGGGCTTGAGTTTTTGCCAAATAGCAGTAACTATGCAAGTGTTAATAGTTTGCAAAATATAAATGTGATTCATTTTTGCAAATGTTACAATTAAGCTTTTTTCTTTCGTTTTTTAAGTATGCCATATTTTGTATTGATGAATTAAAAATTTGACTGTTCTATTGCAGCATTGCATTGAAAAAAACACAAACTGCTAATAAACATTTTATTATCAAAATGTTCCCTTTAGAAACATTTTAACAGATATTAGCAAGATTTAGCTGATAGTTGAAAAAATGAACACATTATTATTTACTTTTGTGAATGAATTCACCTTGAAAAAGTTTTTTTGTAGTATAAAAAATTTAATTTGTGCATTTTTAAATGGATTTGCAATACTTACTACTGATTATGGCGTTTAGTTTAAACTTAGCACAAAAAGTAAGGAAATTTGTGTTTGGTAGATTATTTCTTTGTTGTAGCAATGCTTCTTGGTAATAAATGTTGTACTGTTGGTAAGCCTGTTAATTCCTCTTTTATACGGTGCCACATTTGTAAGGAACATGCATTTGTGGAATGAGCAGTAGAGCTGAATATGTGGGTTGAGCAGCTGAAAAATTTGCCAAATCTTCAACAGCTTATTTTGCTGTTGACACCCACAGGATAAGATGTACTTCCAATAGAAGCATTGTTACAACAAAGAAATGGTCTACCAAACACAAGTTTCCTTACTTTTTGTGCTAAGTATAGTTGTATCAGGTTCATACCTTTTTATGATTCTCCTAAAATTCAATTAGCACCTAAAAAGAAAATAAAGAGGTTAATTCTGGACCAGCAGAGTTTGTCCTGATCTGCTGTTTTGAAAATGTCTTTTTGTTGCTCAAAACTCATTTCATTTCTGTTTGTTAGGTTGTTTATTTTTTTTTTTGCAAACTGCAAATTTCTGTTACCAGCTGTCGACCTACATTTTTATGACAGCTTTGCTTGCTGACACAAATTTCACGTTTTATGCCGTGTTATTTGGGACCACTAAGCCCAGGATGCAGTAATGATGCTCTGGTACAGTAATGTTTGGGTGGAAAACACGTTTTAGTGAAATGAGTGAGCAAGTCTACAAGATCAAGTATTTGCTGATGTTTCTAAATACTCATCATTCCAAAAAGGAAAAAAAATCTGCCTTGTAAGTCAGATCTTACTGAACAGGCCAGTCGTTGTGTTTGAGTCGCTCTGTCTCAAGGCTGTAGTTTCCAGCCTAACATTTGGAAGCAGTATGACAGAGAGGAGGGATCAATTCTCAGTGAGTGATGTCCACTGGCAGGCTTGTACAAAGAGTCAACATCCAGTGAGTCAGGCCATTTTCTAGTTAAACCTTTCAACTCTGATCTCTTCCACTTTTCATACTGAAGGACTCTTATCCAGCCGGGGCCAGTTGGAAACTAGGAGCAGAACCAAAAGTTAAAGTTGGATTTAGGCTTTAGTGTGTTTTGACAAAGGGGACATGAGACAGCACAGCTGGAAGGACTGGAGTTTGTCAGTAAAAGATTGTGTCTGGAAGCTAAGGAAAGTCAGTTTCTTACACACGTTCAAATTTCTGTCTGTCACACACACACACACACACACATATTCAGTTTCCCCTCACATTCAAGGCCAATCGCCCCTCCACTAATGCCACATTTGCTTGAGGCACAACAAGTTTTGAGAGACCCTCGGTGTAAACTCATTCCGGCTGTAGAAATTGACTCACTTGTTTGGTTGTGGTGGAGCTTCTCTGCGAACCGTCCTTCTTCTTTTTTCCTTTTGCTCCTCTTCCAACCCACACACCCAGCCAGGCCTGTGAGCAGTCAAGCCCCAGAATAGACTGTCAGCTGTTTCATTAACTCTGGCATATTTATATTGGGAGAACTGCCACTTATTCTAATAGGTTTTCTGAAGGTGGGTGACTACAGCCCTCCACACGGGCCCAGAAGAAACATTCAGGTCTTGTGTTATTTAACCACATTTTGCTTTTGAGCATCCCAAACTCCACACGTAGACTTGCTTGGGTAAGATGGCACCCTCCAAATACCGGCTGGGCTGCAGACGGCAGAATATCGGTAGTGCTGTCCCGAGTCACATATATGTGGAATGTTTCCATCTAAAGTGGAGCCACACTGATGAATTTACTCTCAGCAATCATGGTTGCTATGATACTCCGGGAGGAGGATGGGGTGCATTTAATCAACACACACCGACGCTGCTGAAGTCTGCACGGCTCTGCTTCCTTTGTGCCGTGTTGCTCTGGTTGCTGACTTGTTATGCTTCCTAGATTGTTCTAGCCAGGCGGAAAATTCCCTCTACATCCCGTGAAAAGGTCTGGCTGTCACTGTCCTGATGGAATATCTCCCCGTGGCACATTAAACTGGACTTTTATTGAGCTAATAATAGAATAGGTTATGCCTGTCAGCACCTTGCTGTTCAGACGAATAATAAAAAAAATCACAAACGGTCAGAAGTATTTTACTGAAATGGCTGTGTTCTTATCCGGGGCAACATTCTTTTGTGTTAATAAGAGTTGTGTCAAAGAGTCGATGAGATGCCTTTTCATTCTAAGTGGATGGAAATGTGTTTTTCTTAAATGGTAAAATTAATCTTTAACCCAGTAAGACCTGCTGACTTTTTGTTAAGGCTGCCTTTACACTTGGATTGTAATAAAACAAAAACAAAGTATCTTAGATTTTCTATCGTCACGTCTTATTTTTTTCCTCCTGTTTTTACATTTTCTACATTTGTCCTGAGTCATTAGTCATTTTTACACTTATACAAACTCTCCAAAAGGTTATGGTTCAGTAGTTTGTTTACAAGAAAAAAGACATCCTGGCTGTTTAGCGAGAAAAGCAAAAATAACGTAAATATGATATATTACTTATAGATTTAACCTCTCCCCTTCCGTTCAGAATCGCTATGGGATATTCTCCCTGTGCCAGTGTTTACAGTGGAGCTTCTGGGAAGTGGTGGGTTTTGCGCGTTGTGTCGTTGACACCTCTAATGTGTTTTTAATAGCTCTTTCGTGATGATGAAAAATTACCTCGAGCGGCTCAGGACTGGAGGCTTTACGGCTCGGCAGGACCGGGACGCTGTTGCTGGTGGCCCGCTGGTTTATGTGGTGGCAAAGACGAGGCCGGTCAGGGTCTTGTAGTTTTATGACGGATGAACATTGGAAGCCTCTGAGCTCTGTGCCTTTTAATGTCATGAGTATTATAGATGTCTGTTTGTGTTTATGGTGGGTGATCGTGGGCACTATGATGCGTGATGTTGTTGCTGCAGGAGTACCTGGACGTCCTGGGACGTCCCATGGTGTTGGCTGGGCCTAAAGCCAAGCAAGTCCAGTGGACAAATGTCTACCAGGATGCACTGGTAAGTGTAATGTCCCGAACAAAACATGCTGCTGTGTTACACAGACTGATACACGTTCAATGGAAGGATAATGTACTCTGCTAATTTCTTTTTTTACGTTTTTTCTATCTGTCATCAAATCGGACATATTGGTCTGTGACCTGCTGACATTCCTCTTTGTCATCACTTTGTCAACTGTTCATTTCCGCGACATGCATTTTTTATTTGTTATGTTATTGATGTTATCTTTCCAAATATGCATTCATGTTTACTACAAAAATTTGATGTCATAGGTTTTTTAATGAACTCTTGACACAGAATAGCATTCTCGCTCATGGTCGACTGATTCTTCAGCTGGATGAATAATTGGCCTACACTTTGTGAAAGTTATTATTTTTTTATAATAATAATAATAATGCATTAGTCTTATAGCGCTTTTCAAGACACTCAAAGACACTTTACAATTTTCATGCATCATTCATTCACACACTGATGATAGTAAGCTACATTGTAGCCACAGCTGCTCTGGGGCTGCCATAATGCACCACCGGCCCCTCTGACCACCATCAGTAGGCAAAGCAGGTAAAGTGTCTTACCCAAGGACACAAAGACGGCCTAACTACTCTGCCACAGTCGCCCCCCTTTAGATTGTGATTAGATTGTGTATAAACTGTTCTTTAAGGATTTCTGATTTTTTTTATTAGGGTCTTGGTCTTGTCATCACTGGGACGGTGCCAGTTTTCAACCTGACTGCAGACAGTGGAAGCTCTCAGGTAAACATTTACCTGACAAGAAACGGCTTGATTGAATGAGTTAATCGAAATAAAATGCATTTTATTGTCTTTTGTGAGGACTAAACTGTGAAGTCACACAAACAAACATGATAGTTTCAGGTTTTACTTTCAATATTTTCACCATCATCAATCATTTGTATTCATCCAGACAGCTGCAGCTCTCCAAAGCAACACCTCCCCCCTGAGGTGACAACAGACATCACAAGAAGTCACTGATAGTATCCACTGGCCACCACAGAGCAGATAGTCGGGTTGCAGAGTCCATTAGCGAAGCATTTGCCTGGAGCTTATCATACAGACCTGAAGCAGTGATGCTGCAGCTTACTGACTCAGTTTAAAATAGAAAATGTGGACAAATCAGACACATAATACCTTGTAGGTGTTCTTAGCTCCCATGTTGTGCAGATATTATAGTTTGTGGATATGATCCTAACTGTTGCTCTGTTTTCTACATACAGAATCAGCTCATCCTTGGAGTTATGGGAGTCGACGTTGCAATCAATGAAATCAAAAAGAAGACCCCGACATACAGAGTGAGCGTGTTGTGCTCTCTGCATCACCCCAGTGTCTCTTTCTAATAACTGATTCTTGTTTGATTTTATTATTTTTCTTCTCCTACGTTCTGTTCAGCTCGGGGCTAACGGTTACACGTTTACCACTGACCGAAACGGTTATGTGTTGCTACATCCCAATCTGAGACCCAAGGTAGGCGTCGCGTCTCTGCACCGAGTCAGATTTCCAGCGTCTGATTTGGAAGCTAAATTTGGACTTTATTCAGGCAGAATTATGCTCATCCTCCCCCCACCATCTCCCACCGTGTTCTCTTTCTGTTCAGATCATTAACTTCAGGGAGCCCGTCACTCTGGACTTTTTGGATGCAGAACTGGAGGACAGCAACAAGGAGGAGGTAAATAAAAAAAAGCTTATTTGAAATGTCACAGGTTTCTACTTTTGTAAGGTTTTACCTTTGTTTTCTTTTATTTATTATGCTTTTTCTTCATTTCTGTATATTAGCATGCCTTCTCCTGTTAAAGCTTCTCTCTTTCTCTCCAGATCCGCCGACTGATGATTGATGGCAAATCGGGGCAAAGGAAAATCAAGACGCTCATTAAGTCAGTTGATGAGGCAAGTCATCAATATATGTGACTCAATCATGATCCAAAGTAGCACCTTCCTGAATGCGGTTGTAATGAATCTAAATCAGCCAGTTATGTTTACAATCTTTTGTTTCCTTCTAATTACGGGAAGGATGATGTGGCGAGCATGTGACAGAGTTGCTTATTGTCGTGTGTTTGTGGTCACTGACAGAGGTACATCGACGAAGCCATGAGGACGTACACATGGACGCCTGTGGAGGGTACAGACTACAGGTATGTTTGAAAACCAAACATGCGCCTAATTAAATCTGGTTATGAAACGTGTAAATCACAGCTGCCATGTTACACAGGTTAAACAGACTAAACCCATCACTAATAAAGACATTTTGTTGATTTTACATTATGAATTCTATTATAAAATTAATGCTAAATAACCCAATTTAGCTGCTGTTATAAGATAAAAAATATATTACATTAGATATGTGTTCAATATAGTGAGAGAGTTAGTAGCTGCTAACACAGAAGACAATTGATGGTTAGGCAACGATTTAAATACCTGCAAAGTTATCAATACCTCATTTAAAGGAAGAAATTTAACAAATTCAGCTTCATTCCTTAAATCTTGCCCACTTTAGAGTTTTTCCAATACTTTGACTTTGGTTTAACTTTAAATGTTCAGATACTTTTTTAAATTTGAAGTGTCTCTAGTTTCTACAAGAAGCTGTTTGTTTCTGGGTTTCTTGTATTTCTCACTCTTTAGGTTTAAAGGCGTTTTCGTAAGAACAAGCAAAGTTTTTTGTTTTCTTTGCTAAATAATGCATTTTTTGTGCACAGATAACAATCAAGATCCAAAGACTAAAGAGACAAATACTTTTAAATCCTTTTTTTCACATCTAAATCATTCAGTAAGGATCTTTATTAAGTGGAACTGCAATGCTTTGGATCCTAATTTCTCCTTAATGTAACTCCACAAGCCCCTCTTTCACTCTTTTTCTGACATGTGTCTCCGATCAACTCGTTTTGAGGCTGTCTCTTTAAATCCAAACGTGGCCCTACACACACCACCCCCCTCCAGCTTCCAAAACAGTCCGTTCTGGTTTGATAGAGGGGTTTACAACGATATAGTGGTGCAGAAACTTTTTATTCGCAAATAAAACAGTAGATTTTGCATGATTTGTTCCCTTTAAGATAAACAGATTTATCAGCTGTATGATGAGATCCAACTTAGTCTTTTCTTGCAGTTTTGTGATTTTGCTCAGGTTGTCTAAAATAATGGTTTGCAGTCTACAAAATAATTTAGTGGGGTGCTAGAGATTAAAGTGGGGTACACAAGGTTTTACTTGACACAAAATGTTAAATTGAATTTGCAAATGTAAAAAGAGCCATTTATTGGATGATCAAAAGTCTGAAGACGAAGAACTTCAGACACTGCTGTTGCACAC
Organism: Anablepsoides rubrolineatus; assembly: GCA_031762495.1. Taxonomy (NCBI): domain Eukaryota; kingdom Metazoa; phylum Chordata; class Actinopteri; order Cyprinodontiformes; family Rivulidae; genus Anablepsoides; species Anablepsoides rubrolineatus. The sequence goes on along the minus strand of JARVGW010000682.1, from coordinate 11,807,343 downwards.
AGAGGTATGTTTGTTGTTACACAAACAAGGGGTTTTGTGTTTAATGCAATTCCAGGTAAAAAAATAAAATAAATTCTTAAAAGCGAACAGTTCTGAACAAACAGCTGACTGATGTTTCCAATTAAAACATCACAACTCTTCTCATGGTCATGAGACCGATTTGCAAATACAGGTTCCTGAATCAAACATCCTGTTTCCAAGATGCTGTTTTTATATCAACAAGTGTACAAAAATGAAAAAAATTAATAAATCAATCAAAAACACGGAACGTAACAGAGTCAGTATTTGCTAAGACAGTGCATGTGTTTAGGAACCAGTTTATTATGTTAAATGTGATTTAATGTTCCTGATTTTCTGCATCTGCCTGATTACCTCAGTCTAGGGTTGGTACTGCCCACTTATAGTGAGAACCATATCAAAGCCAACCTAAGCGACCAGATCCTTCAGGTGCAGTGTAAGTATTCTGGGGATTACCCAGCATTCCTCCCTCTCTCTGCCTGTCCTCCTCACCTCTTCTCTCTCTATATCTAATATGACCTTACACTCCGATTCAGTCATTTATCGCGGGTTTCCGACATCATCATACGGAGTGTCCAAGGGGGATCCGTCTGCCCTGCCTCCCCTTCAGCTCCCCTTTCCCCCCTTCTCTATGCTCTCTGATAGGCAGGATCATTCGGTTCCCGAGCCCCTCGACTCCTCCTCTGCCCCTGCTCCCTCCTGTCTTCATGCTGTGCTGTAAAATGGTGATGTTTTTTCTTCACTCTGGCTGAAGAAAAAAATAACTGAACTGACAGAAAGGTGAAAGCTGTGGTTTTTACTGTCTCTCAGGTGAAAATAATGGTGACCTTTGTGCTATTATTTATTTTATTTTTTTATTTTTTTTTGCCAAATGCTCTCGCCTCTTCTCCACCAAGTAATGATTCTGAAGCGCCTGTGTATAAAGTATTCTAATAATAACTGTGAAAATATGCATGCTTTTCACTCATTTTGATGGGTTTTATTCTATGTGTGAGTTGTTTTTTTTGTTTGTTTTGTTTTTCTGTTAGACTGTGTGAGATGTTTATCAGCTTTGGAATCATTCAATTGATAAACTCCCACATGGCCTGGAATACCGGCTTCTCATTTGTGGGAGTTTGGGTTTTCGTGGGTCTGAATGGGGACACATGTTGTCTCTTTCATTCTTCCTTTGTCCAGACCCTGATACTCTTGTGTTTTTCTTGTGCTTTTGATTTCTTTCGTATTCCTTTTTATGTTTTTGTTTTGTCATGGTTATTATTTTGTTACAATTATTGGTTTTGTTGTTGATGTCTTTTTTTTTTTCTTTTTCCTGGATCATCCAGGTTTTTCTTCTTTTGTTTCTTTGTTTGGTCTTGCAAAAAAAAGTTTGCTTTTCTTTTTTTTCTCTCTTGTCTTGTTTGACTTTAATTGGTTTTTTTCTTTTAAGAAAACAATATTTTTATTCAAACAGTAATTGAATAAAATATTGTCTGTGATTCCCCTCCTTCCCACCCGATCCCCTGTTTCTTTTCTTGCTCTCTCCTTCTCTGACGGATCCACACAGTGCCATACACCAAGGGCAAGTATACTCCACATTGGTCCACGTTCCCCACCTTTTCCTCCCTTTCCCTACCGCTTCCTCCTCCTTCCCTCACCTTTTGTCCTACACCTCCTCCTCCTCCTGCTGCCTTCCCCCCCTCCCTACCCTCACCTGTCCCAGCCTGCTTGCCTTTGTCCCTGCCCGCCATGCCTTCAGGATTTCCTCTCTTTTTTTTTTCTTTATGTCCCCCTCTTCTTCCTACTTGAGTCCCTTCTCTTCTACTTCTCTTTCACCTTCTCGCTAAAGCTCAGATCCCACATCTTTCACAACAGCTCCTCCAGTCCTCAACCTCCCCCTCCCTCCCTCATATCTGCTGCTTCAGGAACAAACAAAAATATAAACGCAAAAAACGAGTACAGCCCCTGCAGAAGACAGAAATGTGTGTTTCATGTTAAAACTTGTCTTTTGTTTCCCCCTCACATCACTCCCTTTTTATTCTGTAGAAAGTCTTTAGAGTCATGTTCTCTCTGTGCCTCCGTTCCTTCCACCTCACCATCATTTCTTTCTTCTGTCCTTTCTCTTTCACTTTCTTATCTGTCTTCTGTCTACGGTGTCACTAGTTCACGAGTGTTTGACTGATTTGCACACTAGGGGGCAGATACTTAGGTTTTAATCCCTGTTTTAGTGTTGTAGTTACACAAGCAATACATAAAATAAAAGCTCTGCATTGTTTGATGTTCTCTTATAATATAGGAAAGCATGCACAGACTGTTTGTAACATCTAAGGTATTACAATATAGGAATATTTATAAGTAGGGATGCACCGATTGCTCAATAGGTGAGAGGAATCAACTGATTGTTGATCTGCAACTGGCACTGAGAAATCTGACTTTTTTCCAAGTCTGTGAATGCACCATGCCTCATTCACACTAACCAGTATATTTTTGTTGTGAATATTTTTACTGAACATAAAATATAGCCACAGAATCACTAAGACTCTCCTTTAAGCCACATCTTGCCGTTCACAGATTACAGTGTCTGAGATGGTAGCCATACAGGTTTGCATAAATAAAGCCTACATTGCAGAACCACAGGAGGCATTGAGTTGACATAAAACACTATATACAATGTGCATCTCCCACTTTAAATTCTGCTGCCTTCTGGTTGTAAAAAAAAACATTTATCATCACAACCTCAATCTGTGGTGCTGGCTTATTTTTACACATATCAAGCATTTTAGCTCTGTGACTGCCACCTTTGCAGGCTCAGAGGCAGGACAACACCCATGTCAACCCCTCATTGACTTCTCGGTCCTTTCGTAAAGCAGACCGAGATGAGAAAAAGACCCTCCTTGAACTTGTTTTGTGAAAGAGGCTAAAAGGTCAGAAAGCACAACAGGTAGAAAAAGCTAATTAAGGCAGACATGCATTTTCTGCAGAAGCATATTTTCTGATTACTTCACAGTAACATATAAAATGAAGGTGTTCTTATCAGTGCAAGCTCATCCTTAAACAGGTAAAGAACTGGAATCAATAGAATCAGCCTGGAAGTTTGCTGTGGGTGCATTTCTATTTATAATCTATTTATATTTTTATTACAGTAGAGAAAACAAGAATCTTATGGAGTTATATTACGTTTTTATGAAACTATGGTTTAGACTTCCCTTTTTATTATTTATTAAACACTTTTAACAGTTGTGGTTTGTTAGCTGTCATAATATGTTGTCTCTAGCTGGAAGACCGACCCCACGGGGCTGAGTTGTGTCCTGCCCACTCAGGTCCTCCCATGCTGTCAGGTTTCATGGTGCCGCTCAGCACCACACCTGACTCCTATGTCGTCCTTCTGTACCCCCTGTCTCCATCGGCTTGTTTCCCCTTCCTCCTCACCCCTCAGACTGTCAGGGGGCACGGCCCAACACTTCCTCAGTAAACCCGACTCCGGATATGCATGGCATTGTGGGCGGAAAACTACCTGGGCACTCCATTTTTTGCCGCTTTAAACAAATACTTCATTTCTATAGATCCTGACCTAAGGTGACAACATCACGTTGGAGTCATCTGTTGAGGATTGAGTGATGGTTGATATTCCGTGTGCTGTTTTTGTTTCCAGTAGATCAACCAAAGTTGCCCTATAACATGCCCTTCACAATGTTATGCATTTCCTCCGATTGTGTCTCTCTGAGTCCCCTCCCCTGCCAGGCTGAGGGGTGACCTCTTCCATCAGGACCGTCACCCACCTTCCCTGCAATAGTTGGCCATGTTGATGCCTGCCTGATGTAACAGCACTCTCAGTACTCTGTAATCTGTCTGAGAACTCGCTTCTTGACAAATCTCGTCTGGCAAAGTCAGCTCTCAGACATCCAAACCACATCCGATTGAAACGAATCAGAAAACGTTTGTCCCACAAAGCCGACAAACAGCCAAACTCAAGACGTGAGTGCTTGTGAAGTCGTGTACGTCGAGTCAGGTTGTGTTTTAGGCACCATATTGGCTAACGCTGGTGTTACCATGATACCTCAGTGTTGCTATGGTAAAGTCCCTTCTGCGTCCCTGCACACACTGAAGAACAGCTGCTGTTTACCCACAACTCCCAGCTGCTCTGCCCACTGCGCTTTCTGGATAATCTCCCCTTTCTGTTGCAGATTTTGAATCACTGCTGCCAAACAGTTTTGAGTCTGAAGGACATGTATTCATTGCTCCCAGGTAGCCCTCTGAGTGAATGCTTGCTGTCGTCGGTGGTCATCCGTGTTTGGTCTTGTCTTCACATATGATAGACATTATTAAGGAACTGCACGATTTGTAATTTGTTACTTTGGGTGAAACTACTTTGGATTCCCAAGTACGGGTCTCTGCAGTCACTTAGTGGCAGTTTCTTGGGTGTGGGTGTAGTTTGGGTAAACAGTGAGTGGTCAGATTGACATTTGGGTGTAGTTTGGGTAAAGTCAGCTGGTGAGACAGACAGACAGACAGACAGACAGACAGTCTGTCCCAAAGGTGATGGAAAATCGTCTTTAATAGGGCTCCATGTTAAAAACATACACTCAAGATATTTTTAATATTTTAATCTAGATTTTAATATGAATATTAATCATATTACAAGACATGAAGGTGCTAGCTGCACCAAATTTCAAGCCAAGCATATTTACATGTTCTCAATAGTTTTACCATTGCTATTTTTATCTTTTAACTTCCCCACGAATCCTTCCAACCAATCACGGTTGACCCAAACTACACCCACTCCCCTATAACTCCTACAGTGACTGCACAGACCCCCTTCTCCGGATTTCCAGAAACATTATTATGAACTCATTAACTGTTTATTTCTGCTAATATTTTAGCAGAATGTATAATATTGTGCGCAGAAGATGCATTACACCTTTGCATGCTGCCACTGTGTGCCGCTGCATGTTTATGTTACACAAATATATCAGTTTTTAATTATGATATAATGCAGAAAATGCTATAAATATGTCAGTTTTAACAAAAACAAAAAGACGAACCCAGTGCATGTGTACATTAAAAAAAACATGAGATTTTCAGCTGCAGATTGAATCCTATTTTTCTTTTCACCTTCTAAAACCTGCATGCTGCACATATAAATAACTTTTGTATAAGTATCCTCATCTCCACCTGGTGTTGTGTGTTCTTCTAAAAAAAAAAGGCAGACTTTTAGCATCAAACGCACTTGTTTTTACCCTTTTTTTATTATTCCAAAGGTTGTAATGCTTTTCTGTTTTTCAGGGAGTACTGCAATGATCTGGAGCTGTCCAACAACAACACAGAGTTCCTGCTCAACTTCATCGCACTCATGGAGAAGGTGACACCAGACTCCAAACAATGTAAGATTATTTTTGTCCTACCTGTAGACTATCAATGCTTACAGACTTAATGCTATAAATATTTTATTCACATGATTACTGATTAATATTACCTGTGTGAAAACCCAAAGTTTTTAAATTGTGGAGGCCTTTTTTTCCCTACTCCGCTCTGCTTTTAGGTGACAATTTGCTCCTTCACAACCTGATTCTGGACACCGGCATCATCAAACTGCTGGTGGAGAAAGTGTGGAAGAATAAAGATTTGAATACGTGAGTTTCATTCGTCTGCTGTTGGATGTTGACGATGAAGGAGATTTAAGATTTGAAGCTTGTTTCTATTTATTTCCCATCCTTCAGATACGGCTTTCTGGCTGTGTTCGCAGCAACAGATGGAGGCATAACGAGAGTCTTCCCGAACAAGTGAGCGCACTCTTCATCAGTGCTGTGTCTGAGTCTGCAGTTGTTGTTTTTTTTTTATCTTATTTTTCTAGCGCTCTTCTCTTTTAAGTTAGTAAGTTAGGATGTTGAGCGAGAGCGATGGCTTCAGGAAGAAGCTCGTAGAGCAGAAATTTACGACTCTAGTTTCTCCGGTCTTAAATCTTTAGGGCTGCAGAAACCTGGGAGGAAGACCCTGAGCCGTTTAATGCCAGCTATTACCGGCGCAGCCTTGACAACAGAGGCTACGTCTTCACAGCGCCGTATCGATCGGGTGAATAATCTTCCGTGTCTTTGCGTGTATAACTCACACACGCAGCGTGGCTCTTTGTTTCTAATTCTCCTTGTTCTTTGTGTCTCTGTTTGTGTTTGTGTCACAGCTGAAAGAGAGCTGCTGAACCCAGAAAATGACACAATCGGCGTTCTGGTCAGTATGGCTCTGGATATTACAGTAGGAGGGAAAACGATCAAACCTGCAGGTTAGCTGACATGAATAAAACAGTTTATTTTGTCACTACATCCAAGCTTTGCATCTGTTTGTTTTGCAGTTATTTCATGCCTTTTGCTAATTTTTTTTTTCTCAGTTGTTGGAGTGAAGTTAGACCTTGAGGCCTGGACCGATAAGTTCAAGATTCTTGCCAGCAACCACACAGACAACCGTCAAGGCTCAAATACGGTACAATATGCATACAGTGTTTTCTTTAGGAGTAGTTTGGTGCTTATTTCTACAATAATTCTAATTTACCAATTTGATTTTTTCAGTGTGGACCAAACCGGGGCTGTGAGATGGACTGTGAGGCCAATAGTGACGTGAGTATTAATGCAAATTGTTTTGTTGTATTAAAAGTCCTGCTTCAGGTCATAATTCATGTCTGCGTCTGCGTGCAGGATCTCCTGTGCTATTTAATAGATGATGGTGGATTCTTGATCATGTCCAATCAAAAGGAGCACTGGAGCGAGGTTTGAATGAAAAATGAATAAATATATTACCCGTTTCACCAATCTTTGGCTTTGATCGTTACGCAGAACCTGAGCGGCGTTTCTTATCCTCGCAGGTGGGCAAGTTCCTCGGCGACGTCGACCCCAACTTGATGTACGCGCTCTACAACAACTCATTTTACAAAAGCAAGCAGTCGTTCGATTATCAGTCGGTGTGCGAAAGAATGCAGAACAACGAAGCTGGAGCTGCACCAAGAGGAGTGTTTGTGGTAAGAAGCTAATCTTGTGTTTGTTTAGTGTTTTAAGTGCTGACTGATATCTCATCACCTCATGTGCTCCCAACCACATGACCAACAACAGATTTATGGGCAAGATGTAATATATATATAAATATAAATAAAAAACACTGAAAGATCAGCATTTAGTGTTCTCCAAAAACAAATTGGCTTGTTTATGTTTCTTATAACAATTTCTGTCCAATAAATCACATAAAAGCAAATCAATGTGAATTTAGATGACTTCAATGGCCTCGCCTCCATTTCCTAACATATCAGATGACAGATTCTGAAATCTGACTGATTGGTTACTTTAAAAGTAGGAAAAGCAGTGGAGTTCACTAAGTGCCGCAAAATTTCTCTGTTTCCACAAACACAGGCTTTTAAACTTTTAAAAGAGAAATGTGATCAAATAAAGAGGCAGACTAGATGGAAATTTGCAGAATCAATACAAACTAAAGAATGTTGGATTTTTTTTGTGTGTTTCTGTAGCCCACAGTTGCAGATTTTGTGAACCTGGCATGGTGGACATCAGCTGCTGCATGGTAAAACAAACAGTTCAAGCACACACACACCTATGTCTCTCTATCCTTGTGGGGACTTGCCATTGACTTCCATTCATTTTTTGGAATATTTTTATCTTAACACTGACCATTTACCCTAAAAACTAACCTGAACTCAATTCACACCTTGGTCCTAAACCTAACCCTGCCACCCTAAATCAACTTCTGAAGTTGTGGGGACCGGGCATTGTTCCCACAAGGAGCATCTGGTCCCCAAGAGGCTGCATTTTCCTGAAAAATCGTCCGCACCAAGTAGCAAAAACAAGGCCACACACACACACACACTGCCTATGGACCAGGGCTGTTCAACTAAATTGCTCCAGGGGGCCACAGTTACTGCAGGGCAACAACTCAGGGGCCGAACATCCAGCCAATAAAGTCATTATGTAAATAAACCAAATATTACAGAACCCAATGTAATGAAAGTAGTGCAATTAAAATAATATCAAAAACAAACATAACTAATTATGCCTCCTGATTAACACAAATATTATTTTGACATCTCTGACTTGCCACATTTTTAAACCAATTTTATTTTTACTTATCTGGATTTTATCTTTAAATGGTTGTAGTTTTAACTGTCTTGGGTCTTTTTAGAAATAGTTTTTACCAGCTTTTAGCAAAGATTCTGACATTTCTGTAGATACCACGCTAAGTCTAGCTAAAAAGAACTTATAGTAATAAAGTAGAAAACCGGAGGTTTGATCAATCAGGAGGGACTCTGAGTAGAGCTTCTGCTCCTCCACGTTGAGAGGAGCCAGTTGAGGTGGATAACTCTGGTTAGGATGGGAATCTTGGAAAAGCATCAATATGTGATGAGTTGTTAGTGAGAATGGGTTGTGTAAACAAGCAGTGAAAACAGTCTCCTCTCCTTTATTCATAATGTGAATGATGGAAACATTAAGAAAAGAGAAACTAAGAAAAAACCACGATTCTACGTGCTAAGTTATTCATTTTTCATCAAACAATGTGTTTTTTGAAATGATGCACTTGTTTTACACAAAATCTATTTTGTCATCTTTGCAGGTCGTTGTTCCAGCAGCTTTTGTATGGTTTGGCTTACCGCAGCTGGTTTGTCACAGGTGCGTGAAAATCAAAACATGATAAATTTTTTAGATGTGCACATTCTCTTATCGGTTCCATCATGAAGTTTTTTTTTACTATAATTAGACCTTTGCGGAACCTGAGTTCTGATCAGATGTAGCCAAGTTGTCCCATCCATCTCTGTTGCTCTGCTGATGTTGCAGATGAGGTGGATGCTGAGGGAACCGAGCCAAAAGAGAGGAGTTGCGTAATGATCCAAACCCAGTTCTACTTCAGTAATCTCAACAGCTCCTATAACATCCTCCAAGACTGTGGCAACTGCTCCAGGTCATTTCAAAATACACTCAGACACGTAAAAAAAACACAAACGTGAAAAATAACGCTGCGACTGAGAGACAGTCAGCAAACAGCTTCAGAAACACGGCTGATGATAAACCTGCATTTTTTTATGTTTTTTTTTTTACTATGAAATGGTTGTAATACTGGCTAAATGAGCCTTGTAGGGCTGTCTCATAAATCTTGCTGATCCATTAGCAAATGAGTGTAAGATGCAAGCAAGCAGAGGGAGGTTGTTGACAGAGCTGTCTCTTTCTCTCTCTTTCTGTCTCTGCAGGCTAATTCATGCCAAGAGGATAAACAACACCAACTTGCTGTTTGTGGTAGCAGAGAAGCTGCCGTGCACCACCTGTGAGATCGAGAAGCTTTCCCAAGACGAAGAGGAGTGTATCTTTTTACACGCTGTACACCAGCTGGCACAGATAAAAAAAACTGTGGAAATACAGACGTTTCACATTTGTTTGAAGGTTGTTCTTCAAATCCAAATTATGTTAATTTTTCCTCAACTGCGTCATCGTTCAGTCATGGAGGATAATCCGTGTGAAGAAATGACGGTGGCACGCTATCGAAAAGGACCCTTCACCTGTTTTGACAATAACGAAAATGTAAGAGTTTAATTTATTTACCCCACTGAGCTAACATGACTTTAAACAAGACAGCAGGCAGAGTTCTTGTGATGGAAACACCTATTCATTGCTTTAAATGTGCATTTATTTTCTAAATAAGTGATCTTTAAAGTAGCATACACTTTATATTTGTAACCAGACTTAAAACACAACTCACAACCCTTTTTTTTGTGTAAAAATAACAATAAAGAAATAAAGAGAAATACTGTGTGCTCCACATTCAGGACATATTGAAGATGCACTGATTGATCAGAGCACATTCAGAGGTAGTTTGCTCCACACGTTGGCACATTCTTGTAGCAACGTAGAGACAAACGTGGGCTGCGGCACATTAAAAAGACCACCTGCTCAACCACAGTGGCTGCTTTCTCACTCAGTTTCGGTCCAGACTGTGTGCTTCATCAGATTCTGTAGCATGTGCTCAGAAAATGAGTTCTGTAGAAAACAAAAGAAGAAGAAGAAGAATCAGGCCTGAAAACAACTACAGCAGAGTAACTGGGCCTGAAACAAGGCATCTCAAATAGTGGGGTGCTCCCCCTGAGCGGGGCACATGGACGTCAGGTGTCAATTTTTATTTTTTTTTTAAGAATTCTATGGCCTTGAAGAAGGAGCAGCACGAAAATCAGGATATCTCACAAATCCTGAAGTAAACAAAAAAGTCTTTTTTTTTTATTTAATATAAAAACAGATTTTAAGTCAATTCAAAATTAATGATTCAGTGCAGCAAAATAAACTAATTTAAAAGGTAAGAGATAATAATAGGGGAGACCGGGGACAGTTGCAACACTTTTTTCATTTGACTCTGTTACTCAGAGATGGTTTGAATTAGACAAACC
>JARVGW010000682.1:11731163-11796835 GCA_031762495.1 Anablepsoides rubrolineatus | reverse complement strand
CTTTGGTACCTCAAAAACAGTTTTTTTCAAATAAATCCTGGAGCAGTTTTTGAATCTCCTCACTTTTTCTCTGCAAGTTGGAGCATCTAACTGAGCATGTACAGTGTGAGTGTCATCACTGTAGCTTGTTTCTGTTTGGAGAAAAATGACGTGTTGCAACCGTCCCTTGTTGCTACTGTCCCCGGTCTCCCCTACTTGTTTTACATAATGCAGTGCTTCCCCTATGTTTATCAGGTGATTATATGCAGAATGCTGGTGTCAGAGAGTCATACAGTTTGTACAGATAACTAAATATTGTCAAGTTCTCATTAGTATTTCAATTCAGGGGTGGGCGTGAAAAACTAAGTTCTCTGGGGGGACATGACAAGAAATAATTGAGAAGCACTGGCTTAAGCGATGCATCATTTTTCAGCTGATCGTCCATGCTTTAAGCTAATAGTTCTTTAAGAATGACTATAGCCCTATTCTGACAGGATTAGTTTTACCTAGGGACCCCATGTAATAAATAAATACCCCCCGACATCTGTGTTTTTTGTGGCGCATTCGCACGGGATAACCGAAGCCTGAGATTTTCCTGAAATTTACAGACATCTCTGCCTAGTTGATACGTTGCTTACCACCATCAGTGTGAATAGGTGAAGTGTAAAGGCCTTGGGGTCCGTATGGACTTAATAAAGTGCTATATAAGTTCAAGCCGTTTACAAAAAGAATCATTCCTCTGGTTAAGTACTGGACTAAAACAGAGTGGAAAAGCAGCTAAAGTCTAAAACTGTTCAGATATACTTTTGCCTCATTAAATAACCAGCGTTTTTTTATTTGTTAATTGGGACTTATCTGCAGCTGACTCACAGTAAACACTCCACAGGATTTGCTGCTGTATTTGAATGCTGCCTCGCTCAATGACTTCCTGCAGCAGATGGGGTTTTACAGACCTGAGCACTTTTCAGAAAATGTCAATGAAAACATGCTTATTGTATCTTCTTGTTGGTGTAGCGCTCGTTACGTAACTTTTGACATAAGTCACAAACCTGGAAGGTAAAAGAGGCAGGGAATAGTAATTTTAGATGATTAGTCCAGCTAATTTAGAATATATTATTGTGATAATGAAAAAAACATGCTTCAGGATGTAATTAAGTTTTTTTTTTCTTATATAGAAGCTGTGTAATTGCCCCATTTTTGTTCTTTTTTGCAGGAGAACACGTCGGACTGTGGGAGAGGTCATTCCTTCCGTCCGCCTCTCTTTGCTTTATTGCTTTTTCAGCTGCTTCTGCTTTATCCGTCCATCAGTCCCTACGTTCACTCACTATTACATTAACTCCACTCTCCCACAGCTACCCTCCTTTTAGACCTCCTGAGCCTCTGTCCTGCTCTGAAACCCCTCCATCTCCACCCGCAGTCTCCTACACCCCCCACGGTTCATATACGTTATAGTGGGACTTCCCATCACAGCAAGTTGGAAGCCCCTAGTACCAGACTACCAAGCTCAAGATGTTTCTGTGCCGGACTCCTCCTCCTCCCCACCAAACCACATGGACCGTCAGAGGCAACTCCGATAAGAGAAAACAACCCCTCCTTTCATGGCCACCCCAACTCCACGTCCATCCAGATAAGGGAGGGGGATCAGGACAGGTTCTCCCACCTTAAAAAACAAACAAACTGGAGATTCGAGGTCGTCTGTCCGCCTCTACCTCCTCTGACGGCAGGACTTTTTCTCCTCTCTGTCCTTCATCTCAGTCTCTCACCATCTGCCTCTCAACATACAGCCGTGGATCATTCAGCCAGTTCTAGCACCATAGAAGATGACAACAAAAAAAAACACAAAACTGTCAAGTATACAAGCGGTTATAGGTTTTACCTGCTGAAGTGATGAGTATTCCAAACATACAGTGTATTTAGGTTTTAATTTGACGAGTTAAGTGTTAACTTTAAAAAAAAAAAGACAATTTGTGCGCTATATCTACTTGCCAAAATGAGAAATACCTTCATGTTGGTGTTATTTTTATAGCCAAAAACACAAAGAGGACGTGGTTTTAGATTTAGGATAAAATCATGAGAGGAAGAGGAGACACTCAGCAGCTGAATTCTGACTCATTTTGTGCAGCTTCTAATTACAGATTAATGCTTTTAAAAAAAAAAAAAAGAGGTCCACTGGGGATTATTGTAATTGTGTGATGGTAATCATATTTCTTCAAGTGTTTTCTCTCATATTTACTCTTAAACGCCGGGGTGTTTTCTAGCTGTAAAATTGGAATCAGTGCTCAGCTGCTGCAGGAACATTGTTGATGTCGTGTAGTTTTCTCTTTTACGATCGACCATTCTGACCTCGAGTTTAAACTGATGTGAAAAAAATAAAAAAATAGAAACTCACCTCTGCCAATCCTCACAAGGCTTCTTCACCAATGTTCCTAATCACAGCTGTCGTCGATGTGCTTTGGTTGTGTCGCACACACAAAAAAAACCTCGCTGAAGTTCCAGGGGAGGTTTCTTGTTTTTGTTTTCTTTGGGAGGGGCCAAACATGTTTATTTTATTTTCAGTTTTTTTCTTTGTAGTGGGGGTGGGCTTGTTTTACTTTTTTCTTTTTGACTGATGCTGTTTTAACTCCAAAAACCATCGGCTGCTGGAGGATAGGGGCTTATCGACATTTTCAGCTACGGCGCAAAAAAGAGGGGCCAGTAAATACGGCGGATCAGTAATCGTCACAGTTGGTCATTTATTCTTTGCAAGGTGTGGAAAGTTTGAGTTTTAGACTCCCATTTTTTAGGAGCCACTCTGTTTCATAGTGCCTTGATGCACTTTGTTTTCTTTGTTACTCACTTTGTTACACATCGGCTGTGTAAGAGGGGAGCTACTGTTTAGTACCTTTATAAAGCAGCCGTGTTTGAGGCTTTGGACGCTACAGGAGACTAAAATAGCTTTACATGAGCCATCGCATTAATCGGCTCTCAGTTTAATGTATTTTCCCCCTCTAGGCTGTCGCTGCTGTTCTCCTCCAGAGCCTCCTTGTCTGCCGCCGTATAGAGCTACTACACCGTTCCTCTACAGAACCATGTATAGAGCTACGATACACTATCAATATACAGCAACTTAAACAGGCCAATATGTGTTTCGTTTGTTCTTTTTAGGGTCACCTGACTGCTATTGCTCTGCCTGGTTTCTGTATGTGTGTGTGTGTGGATGTGTTTAAAAGCCCTCAGAGAAAACATTTAAAAAGAGTGTTTGAATGTGTGTGTGCGTGTCCGAGGGGGGGGGGGGGGGGGTCATAGTCTTGTTGTTGTGGTGGAGAAAAAGGGATGTGATTTAAAACAAAACGATCCACCTATATATCAGTCTACTTACGTGTTGATCTAGAGGAGAACAAGTGAAAGAATGTGTCAGTGTTTTCTGTTTGAATAGTTATCAAAGCCTCTTTAAATGCCTTAGTGTTACTCGACGCAGAGCTCCGATACCCCCACATGTACCCGTCTCCTCCCTCCTCCTCCCCCGCCTCTTGTTTTTCACCTCGAACCAACCTTGAAGCACTCCCGTTTCTGGCTTTTCTTAGTGTTACGCAGTGAAAGTACAGTGAGCTCCAGTCGTTTTTTTTTTTTCCTTTTCTTTTTTCTCCCACTTCTGAGCCCAGTATTGATTGATGCCTGTTTAATTAAATGCTTTGCGAGTGGGTGGGAGTTTTTTCCCGTTTTTAAAAGCCTCTGACCTTTGGTGTTCACACCCACTCAAAAAAGAAAAAGAAAAAACCTCACTGTACAGCTCAGGTGGGAATGACTCGCGCAAACAAATTTGAACCCTACACTCTGTACAGTCGTCGATGTGACAAATCGTACCGGCACAGAAACTGCAGCTCAGCTCTCGTCAAGCCTGAGGAGACAGAGAAACGTTTAAAAAGAAGAGACTGTTAAATTTAGGATTTCAAATTTGTTTTTGTTTTTTTTCTTTTTAGCAGCATCGTTTGGATGCTGGATGCAGTTTGAATTTTCTAGCATTTGTTCGTCTTTGTCCTGTGCCATTATTTTATTTATTTTGAATTTTTTCTTTTATTTCCACTGTCTGTAAATGAACGCTACACGTGCCTGTGGAAATGTAACTCCCTGCAACTTCCTCTTTTTTCCTGGATCTGTACGGTTTTTCACTCAAAAAAAAAAGTATATATCTAAAGCTACAATTTGTGCACCTGCAGGAAGACATTATGCACGCACACACCTGTAAGCAAACATGTAATGGCACTTATTTATGCCCAACTGGGAGATTTCAAACACAGAGCAGAAGTAAGGTGAGGGACATCGCTCCCCAGGTGGGATTTTTTTCTTCTTTTTTTCTTTCAGTGAACAGGTGGGATTTTAGAGGCAAGCTCAGGGAGTGGGTCTCCACAGAGCAGCTAAACTCACGGACAAATCGCACACGCTCTGCTTTGACAGATTTACTTTTTGCCAAAAACAAAAGATTAAAAAAAAAAAAAAAAGTTGGGGTGTGAAAAAAATTGGACCAGCTTGGGGATAAGAGGGAGGGGTCATCTTAAAATAAGTACAGGAGGGGTTTTAATGAAGCGCCCCCCTCCTCTCCCGACCCTCGCTGCCTCTGTGTTGGTGCGTCTCTGTGGGAAAGATGTGTGATTCTGTAGTCTGTAGTCTGGTGCTATGTGATCATGTTTGACAAGTGTGTTGGGAGAAAAAAAAAACAAGAAAAAAAGTTTCAAAAACAGCAACATTTAGAGGGAAAAAAAATACAATAAACCTGTCAAACTTAAAAGTGAAGAAAAAAAATATCTAGGAAAACAGCACTGTTGATAAGTTTAAGAAATGTATTTTTATTTATTTGATTTTATTTTTTAATTCTGTGTGGGTGTGAATGTTTGCGTGGAACTTTTAGCCTCTTCTCCTTTTTTTTTTTTTTTTTTTGGGCACCGATCCATGTCGCTCCATTCTTTTGTACAGATGAAGCTAAAAGAAGAAAAAAAAAAAAAGAAAAGAAGAGGGCAAAAATTTGTAAAATATCGTGTCTGTGACTCCTTGTAAAATATTTTCAAATTGTTTATTACAGAGAATCAGTTATTAAATAATGTTCATATTTTTCACTTCACGTCACTCGTGTGCGGTGTGTTTTGTTTTATTCGCTCGTAGTTGATTTACAGTGCAGGTACAAAGTATGCTTTAAAAAAAAACTCAATTAAAAATACAGATTTTGATTTGATTAGAAAATAAAATCAGCTGTTCTTTATAAACCCCAAACTCAGCAGAGGATTCTAGAGAGAAACAAATACAGAAAACACTCTTGATGCTGTTTGGCTGTGAAGAATTAAATAATATGCATCAACAGTCTGATCAACACATTAAATTAATCAAACCACAGGACTCATATTTCAGACATATAAAAGGTGTTTCAGGCTGTGGGTCTCAACTGAGGGGCTGCAGCCTACATAGGGTCTGTGTGGGCTGCAGTAAAGTCTAAGAATAACTTTATCGTCTTTGATTTTCTGTTTAGTTTGCCGATGGCGCAATGAATCCTGGGATATCCTCCACCAGAAAGGATGCTCAGATTCAGCCTTCATTTATTTTCTGGGCTGAATTTGTTGGTCACATGAGAAGAAGCTAAAAGCTTTTGGCGCAGGTCAGTGACGTAAACAGCCAACAAATGCAGACTTTGGAGGACGCAGCCCCTGAATTGACACACAGCCTTACAGTAATTTTTTTGCTTTAAGGCAGTAGTTTTCAAACTTTTTTAGCTTCTTGCCCACAAAGTAAGAGTTGCAGAAATTTGTGACTCTAGATGTTACTGGTTTATGTCTGCAAACGTAGTTAATACTCTGTTAAACATGGGCATAATAACAACGCAAGTCTAATAACTATAATATATTTAATCAGTTATTTTATTATTTTTGCAATAATTGGGGTGAACATATTTCATTAACAATTTAAAACTGAAGTCAGGAAATCATCTGGGGACCCTCACTTGATGTTTCATGACCCACAGAGGGGTCTCGACCCCACCACTGCTTTAAGGGACACAATCCTGAGAAAGTTTGATTAGTTTTGTGCTTTCTTGCACATTTTAGTCTCTAGTTTGTGTTGCATAAAGAAATACAGTCCAAGTGAGAAGAACTGCGTCACCATGAAACCTTTAGATTTTAGTTTTCTGTCAATTCTGTCATCTAGTTGCAACATAGGCTCTGCTATAAACAGGAATCATGTAGATTAAGCAAAACAAATTCTGAAAGTTCCTTTAGGATCTTTAAGGATGCTGATAAACAAGAGTTTATCAACAAGAGTTTTAGAGACCGATGTGTCTTTCAAACAGGTTTATGATGGATTAAAAAAATTTCTGCAGTGACTAATATGAACCACAGGGTGGCAGTAAATAGAGGGCCAGGTTGCAATAATGAGCTATTTTGCAGATAAGAGTTCCCACACAAGCTGCTTCCTGATTAATCAAGAAAATGGTCATTTTAGGCAACTATTATTTGCAAATATTCCCCAAAACCTTTAAGGGCTTTAAGGGGAACAAATTGGCTCTTATTTGATTGATAAGCATCAATAAACAGAATCATCTTGAACAGGATTTTCTGGCCTAAATTTCACAAATTTCTTATTTGTTGAAGACGCCTTGTGTTGTACAAGTTGGGAATCTCTCCCGCTCTTTCACAGCGAACTGAGGAAGTCTGTGAGAGCTTTGTGCCAGGTGTCCGGGTCATCCAGGTAACAAGGGTGACCTGCCCCCTTCATCACCACCACTTTGTGATTGGACAAATTGCTCAGGTTACGGAGCGACACCTCCCCGAGCTGAGCGTCCTGGTCACCGTAGACGATTAGCGCTGGAACCTAAAAAACAAATGTGTAAAGAAAATGTAGGGATTAACCATTCCAGTGATTTTCCTTTTTGGTTAAAGAGTTTCATAAGTTGTCTCTTTGGAATCCCTGCCCATTGTTAAAAAGATTTTGCAGAAGTTGTGATTAAAAATGTAATTTATCTGCATCTTCATTTATTAGATTTAACTCCTCTGATGTGAAGCTGTAAAGTCAGGAGGTGCAGACATGAGATGCTAACGTTCTTTAAACAAGAGCATATCTTCACACACACCTTTACACTCTGGTACTGCTCTGCTGTGAATTTCTCAGTGCAGATCGGTGCGACGGGGACGTATCCTCGGATCAGTGGCGAGTGCTGCATCAGAAAAGGGAGGGAGTACATCCCACTGAGTGACGGGCTGATCACCACCACCGGAGTCATGCTCAGCTGCTCGCACACCTCCCTCAGGAAGCCTGCGGGGGCCAGTTCCCCCACCGCTGCCGGCCCCTGGGCCGACTTGGACTGACCGAATCCTGACAGACGGATAAAGAGGGAAGAGCAGATTAATGGAGGTGTGGGAACAAGACTGGGTTCTCTTTTAAATGGTTCTAGGGGAGAGATTTGTTTGTTCTCATGGCAATTCAAAAGGTATTTTCATGCAGGAGTTTCAGAATATAATAAGCTGTACAGATAATTTAGCATCCAACTAATGTAAACACAACTACTTGAACTTTGTCTTGTCTTTTCATATGTTGTTTTCTGATCGATTGAAGAAGCTGTCCCATAGATAACAGCAAACCTTTAAACTGTTCCTGAGGTGGGAGTCCCAGAGAGGCGGTGCTGGGTAAATATTTAATTTAACTTTTAATTTCTGATTTTGCCAGGTTGCTTTGCAAATTCATCATTCTTCCCTCAAAATTCCTATTTATTTTTGGATGCAAAAAAGGAATTCAAAAAAGTAAATATTTTGTGTTTGTAGGCCTGACTGTTATTAAAATAGCTTGTGAAACAGTGGGCCAGTCCCGATGAAGCTTTCATAAAATAAATGTTAGATGTAAAGCTACAACTGGTTTAAATTGGGAGCAAACCTGTTAGAAGATGGACATCACAACCAATTGAATATATACCATGGAAAACTATATAGAATTCAGTCAATTTCACAAAAAAATGAGGTGTAATTTGATACTTTGAGAATTCTTGCATGACCGGTTTCACAGTTTGACAAAAACATTTTAAACTTTCTCAACAAAAGATGATCACTAAATCCTTTAGGACAGATACTGAACTGGTGTTTCAGCATTTTTTGACTTGTCTGTCAATAAAACTGACTCATAAAGCTGTTACTAACGAGTTTCCTTTTTTAACTTTTGGTAAAACTTATTGAAACACACTTTATACAGAAAAATACATCCTGCGTTCAGAAAAGTGAGAATAAACACACTGATAAGAATGAAAGATAGTAAATTGGACTTTTAGAAGAAGTCATTTTTGAACAAATTAAATCCCCGGAGGGACTTTTATTAGGATGTCTTCGTATCTCTGCCTGCCTGCTGCATGTTTCATGTCTCCGTTCACACCTGTGCATGAGGTAGAAACATTTGACTCACCTGGCAGGTCGATGGCGACCGCACGACAGCCGGCTTTGGCCAGAGTCTCCAGAGTGCCAATGTTGAGCCAGTTTTCTGATGAGAAACGAATGCCGTGAAGAAGAAGAACCGACAGCTTGGCATCTCCTGTGGCAGGCTCGCTCTGTCTGTAGAAAAGTGGCGCTTTGCAGACCTCCACCTGCACGCTGCCCTCCGTCATCTTAACAGCTGCCATCCTGCAGAGAAGGTGCAAAGGTTTAATATGAAAAAAAACTAAACATAAGAACAGTTTGATCATTTTGTTAAGCAGCTTTTTAAAATTTGAAATTACATTATTTTTGGTTTCCAGAGAATTTCTTCTATTTGTTAAGCTTTTAAGTATTTATTATTTATTCATAAATTGCAATGCCCTTGGTTGAGAACATGTCTGTTAGTAAAATATTCCATGAAATGCTGGGTGGATTTAAATGAAATTTAATAGAAGAATAGAACAGAAACAGCCTTTATTGTCCTTTGCAGCATGAAAGCAGATGTACATCTACAACTTTAATCCAATTTAATCCAAAATGGCCACTAGAAAACACAAAAATGGCTAAAACTCAGATACTGAGCTAAAATTTGCTGTGATAGTAGCTGAGAGTCATTCACAAACACACACTTTGAGGTCTGATGTTTAAAACTGGTATGAATGGAAGCTGGAGATAAGCATTCCTTTAGCACAGAGGTTCTCAAACTGGGGTCCGCGAGGGGTATCTTGGGGGTCCTCAAAAGATTTTACTAAATTGTTAATTTGGTTTTGATTTTTAAAAATGCATGAAGAACAATGAACTAATAAAAAAACATCAAAAATTAATAAAAATATATATTACCAAGGCATTTAGGGGTTGAAATGACAATAAATTATTTTTTAAAACAGCATGGGGTTTATGAGGGGGTCCCTGGAATTTTTTGGTTTCGCCTTGTAAGGGGTCCCCTGACCCAAATGGCTTGAGAACACCTGTTAACAAGCTCAAAAAACTAATTAAGCTTAAAGATATTTATGAAAAGTTACTTAATTCACATACTTAAAGAAAAGTTTAACAAGAATCCGTTCAGTGCAAAAACATTGTGTCAATGTAATGGCGTTAATAGATCAGTTTAATTGAATGGGTTCCAATGGTGTTTTGTTTTTAAAAATATGCGCATGCGCGTTTACGATTTTGAAACTAAGAAATGGTCTGTTTTTGCAGTGCAGTCTGTTTATCTTTTATTGGTTTTGAAACTGAGAGGAGGTAATGATTTAAACAGATAAAATAAGCAGCAACAAGTTCACACTAAAGCCTACATTTGTCGCACTGAAATGCACTTTTTTTATTTTTTGCACAAAGTTTGTAGCTATTTGTCTCTAAAAGCTTTTCACTCATTTTGCAGGAGTTTGTGTTAGAGTCTGATCAAAGTCCAGATCTTTATTTTTACTCAGTACAGATCAACTTCCTGACTGATGGCCTACTTCTGCACATTTCATCCCAAACACGATGATTAATCACCTGCCTGTTCTCACCTGAACGCGTCCCGCGACGATTAATCAGAAATAATCAGATCAGCGAAGCAGCTGAAGTTTCGGTTTAACTCCCGGAAAACTTCAAAATGAAAAAAAAAAAAAAAAAAGTCTGGAAGTTTTCCTACTGACATCTAGCGTCAGTGGAGAAAACTGCGACCCCCTGACAGCTGCTCCTGCTCTTTATTAATGATTAATCGGTGTATTGATTGGCTGTTTGGGCTGATGAAGAGCACTGTTTGATCAGGAGCTCAGTGTTCAGGTGTGGGTGGTCGTAGTTTACTCTGAAGCTCGTGTTTTCTGACTTTCACTGAGGGTTTCTAACATCCTGGCTGAACGTTATTATTATTATTTTATTATTTATCTGCTGAGTTTGTTAGATATTTACCATCTGAACCCCTCATAGAAGAAATCCATCAGAGCAGAGACCACCCCTTAACTCAAACTAGTTTTTTTAAATATATATAAAAGGCTTTTCTTCAACTGGAACAAACAATGACATTTATTCTGCTCTTTATTCTTCTGGCTGTGGGACTGAGCACTGGTAAGACCCTGATTTGATTTAAAATTGACTTAAATTTGTTATAAACTACAATATTTTATTTTGTTTAACTGGGGAACATGAGCAAGAGTGACTAGTATAGATATTTATATGTATAAAATAATAAAAAGGGACATTAATTTTCAATTTGCTCAAAGGAATTATAGACTATAAGTCTGTTTGAACTATGCTGCTATAGAAGCCCTTTCTGGTCCTCTTCTATCACAAAACAGCAGCAGAGTCCTGGTCCAAAGGTTAAATGGCTCATGCCCAAATGTTCCAGGTGGTACCGCTGATCCCTGTTTGGACCAGAACTGAAGAGACAGAGAAATGATGTCCCCCCGCCTCCCCCTCGTTCAGCTTGTGAGCACTAAATGAGTGGTTCTGTCGTACACTTACAGGCTACCGGAGTCCTCTGAATGACTTCCAGCGCTCTGAGGGCAGAGAGCTGGTCCCAACCCCCTGGAACGCCGCTCGGGTGCAGCTGTTGTCCGGTTTGAGCCTGGAGGACTGTGCCACCCGCTGTTCACAGTCGCTAGACTGCAGGTAAATCACTGCAAGGCCTGGAAAACCACTGCTTTGTCATGAGCAGGCCATATTTGTCCATCTGTGATTAAATCTACCGCCTCACAGCTCATAGGCTCACTGCAAACAGCAATGTTTTACATTTTTATAGTAAATTTAATCATCTTAGTATAAGTCCTGTGCAGTTTTACGGATGGCCACAGTGCTTATCTGTGAGGCATAGACAGTATCTTCCCTTCAGCAGGCTGTCATTCATGCAGGAAAACCACCCACTTCATTCAGATGCACACACAGTCCTCATCCAGGCTGGTTTTAACGCTTCCTGTCACCTTAAATGTCTTAATTACTGCCCTGAGAGTGCAAATCACAGCCGCGCACGGCCTTCTCTGCCTAATGTTCATTTAGGATGCTAATTTACCCCATGGTACATTTAAATGGCAAGAAGTGACACCTGACCACTTTTAAGTGTCTAGCAGGTGAACTTTAAGATGTAAAAAATGAAATTTAGCTCTTAAATTACACTTCCAGCAGATGTTACAAAGTTTTCTTGAAATGCCTGTGATTTAAATCTGTGCTGTAACATATAGTTTTTAATTTCCATGCCTAAATTTTTGAAAACATCTTACAAGATGATGTCTTTTCGTAAGTTGTTTTTGTCCAATCCCTTCTCTCACTGCAGAGCTTTTAACTATGAGACTCGTCCGACTGTCACCTGTAAGCACCTGCCCTGGGTGGCAGACGGAAACAACGCCGAAGTGAAGAGAAATGTCAACTGTGACCTTTATGAGAAAAAAGGTGAGGCTGATGTGAGCTGACATCACTACAGAGATCTGTGTTGCACATTAAAGTTTGATTTTGTTCTCTTTTTTTAAGTATATGTAAGGCAGTGCATTGTGGGTAAAGGCGAAGATTACAGAGGGAAGGTCTTCACTACAAAGAGTGGACTCCTCTGCCAACAGTGGTGGTCAAAGTTTCCTCATGATCACAGGTGGGACACCTGATTATTATTATTATTATTAGGACGTGTGCAGGACAGCTAAAACCTTCTGCTTTGTTTCAGATGGACTCCCTCAGCGACTAACGGTTTGGAGCTGAACTACTGCAGGAACCCAGACGGGGATCGGATCGGTCCGTGGTGCTACACCGTCGACCACGAGCGACGCTACGAGAGCTGCAACATCCCCCAGTGCAAAGATGGTATAAATATCTGTGACAGGGAGCACTGATCCTAAAGTTTTCCAGTTAATGGGAAGTTTGGAAATACACACATAAACTGGAAAGTGTATTTATATAAGGAAACTGGAAAGTTGTAGATTGATTTGTTTTTATATTTGTAGCAGAAGAAATACATAGATGCAGAGAGAGAAACTTTCAATTTGAAACCTTAATTTTCTTGCTGATTTGTTTGACTCCACACATGGGCTGTCTGACCTGCCGCCTGCTGTGATCCTACAATTAGATGCTGATATTTAACAATTTGTAAACGACTTTGCCTCCTCCACAATTAGCATCATGTTGACAGTTTCTTTTTGAGAAACATTCTTGGAAATTACAGAGCTTTGGAAAGAAATATTTGTGCTGTTTTCTTTGTCTGCTCACACCCACCGTGGCTCACTTTGTGTTGTTTGGTTGCAGACGTGTGCATCACATGTAATGGCGAGGACTACAGAGGGCAGGTTGATCACACCGTGAACGGCAAAGAGTGTCAGAGATGGGACCAGCAACAGCCTCACCAACACATCTACCAACCTGAAAAGTACAACTTTATTTTTTTTGGGGGGTTTGTTTTGCATTACCTCTGTGCCTAATTTACCATGAACATTGCGGCCAATAAGAAACGAACACGTGTTTTTCAGGTATCCTGATAAAAGTTTAGATGATAACTACTGTCGTAACCCCGATGCCTCTCCAGTACCCTGGTGTTACACGACAGATCCTGAGGTGGAGAGGGAGAACTGTGACATCAGCAAGTGCAGTAAGAACAAAACACTTTTATTTTATTAAACCAAAAAAAAAATTTAAAAAAAGTTTGAATTTTCACATTTTTGATTATCACTGAAACTGATGGATGGTGAGTAACGGGACAACAGAAAATTTAGAGACATCATGTGTTTTCTGGTCAAAACAATTAATTACTTGAAAGAAATTATTTCCATTAATTAGTTCTAGCATATAAATGTGAATTTGGGACTTTTTGCTTGTTTATGTTTTGTTATTTTCTTTCTCTGACAGAACAGAGGAAAGAAAAAAAAAGTTTCAATTAGCTGATTTCTGCAGCTCGCTGAGAAACAGTGGAATTGGTTTGTCTCATTAAGTCGTTATAATTAAATCTAGAAATCTCACCTATCGAGTGTTTGTGCACATTCCCTCCCAGAACATTTCAGACCTGGCACCAAGTCAATCTGCCTGATTTAAGAATGAGTGCTGGGAAAGTATGTTTGTTTCACAGCTTTGACTTTTCTCTGTAGGGTTTCAGGTTCGTTGAAGGTTAATTAAAACAAATCCCTTCAGCCCGCTTTGTTTTATGCATATTGGTGCAGTCTGGATTTAGTTTTTATAGTAAAAAGGTTGTCTTTATTTTACAGACACACCATGTGGCCTGAATAATAGTTTGCTGTATAATTAACACAACTTAATGCCTGTTTTAAAATGAGAAATTTTGCATTTAATGTTTAAAGAAATGGTAATATGACAGAGACTGGACGGACAGATTGGACTTTCCCAAACTCTGTCACTTTGGGTTTTTCCAATCAGATCGAAGTTGATAAGGACAATATAAAGGTTATAACGTACTGCCATCTTGTGGTGAGATAATTTTATTAAACATTGATTGTATCAACTCTGGTTTTAATCAGAAAAATAAATGTAAAAATTCCTCAACAGAAAATGACTGGTAAAAATGAATTTTACTGATAAGAAAAGTATTTAAGTAAACGTCATAAAGCTACTCACAATAATCCAGAAAGTAAAAGTAAAGTAGAAGTACTTTTGCACACACTGTAAAAAATGAAGAGTTGAATTTACATAACCAAACTGGTTCTACTAAACTGAGTTAAGTAAATTGTTTTTACTCAGGTTAGTGGAACCAATTGACTTAAATTCAACACTTCATTTTTAGAAACGGCTCCTTTCATGATGAGTTCGATCATGTTTAAATTTGTAAATAGGTATTAAATTTTAAAGTAAAAATGTAAAGGTGTTTTATGGTTTGAATGTAATGAAATAAAAGTAAAAATGTAGATTAAAAAAAACTTGGTAAAATTACAAATCCTCAAAAGTATTAAGTACTGTAACAAAGTAAATGCACTTAATTAATATTCACATGGTTTTATCTGACTATTTTTAGTTAATCATTTAATTAATTACATTCTTGCTGTTGTGTCACTCTTTTGCTGTCATAATATGATGTTTTTCCCCTCATCTTTCCTTGTGTGGTTTTTAGTTTTTGTTTTAAGGGTAGCGCCTCCTCATGATGTCATCATGAAGATGATCCTTGTTCTGTACAGGGGTCTGTGGCTGCATGACCCAGAGCACCTGTTCTCCTATGTTTGTTATGTTCTGTTTTATTATGAATGGGTGTTCTGAAATGTAATTTTATTGTGCTCTGTACAATGACAATAAATATCATATCTTATTAAAACTTCACAATTGTTTTGCATCCATGTGAGCTATTTTGAGCAACAGGTCATTTTATTAATGTGACATCATATGTTTTCTTTCACAAAATTAGAAATGCATGTTATTTAAACACTGTTGCTCAGTTCATTTTATTTTCTCATACAAATCCAACAGGAATAAGATGATCATTTCTGTTTTCACATACAGTATGTGCTGTTCAACCCGTTGCTTTTCTCCAGCTCAAGTCCAGGTGGAGATAAGGCAGAAGTCCAGCTTCACCACCAACTGTTTCCGTGGTCGTGGGGAGGATTACCGCGGGAAGGTTAATGAGACGACGTCAGGGATCCCCTGCCAGCGGTGGGACGCACAGTCGCCTCATCAGCATCCCTTCATCCCAAACACATACGAGTGCAAGTGAGCACTTCTACCCTTTGTCATTCTTTGTTTAAAAAAACTTAATTCTGATGAAACTGACAAGTGACAGTCAATGATAGATGATCAGCAATGGCATTTGGATGGGAATTAAATATGAAGCTTACATATGACATAGTTATCATTCCTCACGCCATCACTGATTAGAAGTCTTTCAATCAGTGAAATTAGCCTCTGATACAGAGTAATTTATTCATTTCTGAGCTATCCAAACAGATTATAGTCATTATTCTCACTCTGAGCTGCACATCCTCACATCCAGGGGTCTAGAAGAGAACTACTGCCGTAATCCGGATGGATCGGAGGCTCCGTGGTGTTTCACTTCAGTGTCGGAGATGAGAACTGCTCTCTGTTTGCACATCAAACGCTGTGCAGATGACATTGAAGCAGAAGGTGAGATTTATTTGTTTAGTTTGGAATCCTGATAAAAATATATATTGTTAATGTTTATCTAGAAAATACCCAAAGACTGCATAAAGGCAAATAGTAATGTTTTTGCCCATGTGTGTGTTTTCACTTGTCTGTTAGCAAAATACCTCATCATTTATCAATTTTACCATAACTGGTTACCTCAAACTTCTGTTAATGAATCTTGTATAATTTCCACTTTGCCAGTTCAAAAACAATAACAGGTAATTTATTTTGTGTTTTCAGACTGCTACCAGGAAAATGGAAAAAACTACAAAGGTGCTGTACGCAAAACCCGTAAAGGAGTCACCTGCCAAAAATGGAACGTCAACACGCCTCACCAGACAAAGTACCGTCAACTTTTAATCTTTACGAACTCAACGCTTGTAAACAACAAACCAGTTAAAAAATACTTTTTAGCCATTAAATACATTTTGTTGTGCACTCAGAGTCCCTAGGAGTGCAGAAAAGTTTAATTTAGTCTCTTGGTGCTGCAAAGGTATCTTTTATATTCTGTTTGGGTAGTAGTTTTCAATCTGTTCTGTTCTCTCTATTTTCTATGACGTTTTCTGAACCATTATGTCAAATTATTTGTGACTGAACTGCCAAATAATGTCTAGACTTACCAATTAAAATGTCATTGTTTTTACTCTCCCTTTGCTCTGGATCACACTCTGGCTCCAACATGTAAAGCTGGATGGACATGTTAAAAAATATGCAGTGTTCCTTACCCTTTACTTGTTAAGATCTAACACCAATTAATAATGACATGTGAATGTTGAGTGAGCCATACAAAACCATCCCGACACAGCTGTGGACTGAGTAGCTTTTTTATAATCTGCCTTGAACAGGCATCAGCCAAACAGTGACCAAAACCCGCAAACACATCAAGAAACCAACCTCTTGACCACCTCATGACATATGTTAAAAAGGCAGGCTGTCTCTACACGGAATCAAAATGTCAGACATTGTTCCTCCCCCTAATGTTTAATTATGGTTCTTATGTTGTTTGAAATCAGACATGGATCTAACTAAAAGCCTCCTGAGTCTGTGAAACCCTGATCAAGAGTCCCACAACCCAGTCTGCACATAAAATCACCAATTCAATCAGAAATAACAACATTATAAGAATATATTACTGTTCACCTAATAAAAGACTATACAATGTGTAGTGTCTTTAAAAGTCAGCAGTAAACAACCCCAATAAATTTCTTCAGACAAGTCTTCCATTGTTGACATCTTTTAATCAATAACGGTTCGGCACCACTAGTCGTAAACTCCTCTATCAAACTAGAGCCACTCTGGAAGCTGGAGGGAGGGGGTGAAGCCCCTCCTTTGCATTATTTAAAGATACAGTCTCAAAACGAGATGATCTGAGTAACTCCTCAGAACAGGGGTGAAAGAGGGGCTTGTGGAGTTACAATAAGGAAGAATTCAGACCAAAACATTGCAGTTCTGAAGGATTTAAACGTGAAAAGAATTGAAAACATGATATGTCCTTTTAAAGGCATTTGACAACTATGCCAGACTTGTGACTTCAGAATTATTAATATTTCAAAAAAAAAAATTTGTAGGATAAACCCACGGACACACCCTGAGGCCAATCTGACAGAGAATTATTGTCGCAACCCAGATGGGGACCAGCATGGACCCTGGTGCTACACCACTGACCCCAAAACTGAGTTTGACTACTGTGCCATAAAAAAGTGTGGTAAATATTCCTGTTTTGTCAGTGTCAACGTTATCCTAACAGTTTAATGGAAGATCCTGTATTCTGACTTATTTGTTGTTGTTTTCAAACAGCTGGAGAGACGTTGCCCCTGACAGAAACAGTAGGTTAGTTCGTAAACAAACACGGAGCTTAAATACGCGCTTCCAGACTCGGCTTTAGCACTGATGTGTCGTCCTTTTTTTTGTGAACACAGAGCCAGTGGAGTTCAGTGAGTGTGGCAAGAGGGACAACCGCTTACCGCCCACTCGGCTGCGCATCGTGCACGGAGTTCCCGGGAACTCGCCGTGGACCGTGAGCCTCAGAGACAGGTCAGGCTGGCAGCTGATGGCGTTTGGTGATGGACTGTCAAAACACTCCGCTGTACTGTGAATAACCCCTGACCTCTTTGTGTGCAGGAAAGGAAACCACTTCTGTGGAGGTTCTCTGGTGAATCCTCGATGGGTGATCAGCACCAAGCAGTGTTTCTCCTCCTGGTAGTTCATTGAAACAGGCACTCAGATTTTAGATTTCCAAAGTATATCACAGTGAAGGCTAACAAACGTTAACACATTTTTGTGATTTTTGGGGTCAAACGATTACTTTTTGCAAATTTCAATTAATTTTGTTCACTAATTCATAAAATTTTTTGATAATGCAACAGACAAATGAACGCACAAAACACAAGCATGAGTTGATTTGATCGGCTCTGCCTGCCCGTTTAAATGCATACCTCAAGACATTTTTGCAATCAGATGTCTGTTACCTCCTCTGTATGCAGATAAACAGCCATATCACACAGCGAGCCTTCAGATCAACAATTAAAATGACGTTAGGAGGTCTGCTGATGTTTTTGTAATGATCCAATCAGCTCTGAAATGATCAGAACAAGCAAACTGAAGAGAACTCCCAGTAATCTGATAAATGCAATTCTGACAAAACAGCAGAGGTTTATAGTAACTAAGTACATTTACTTCATTACAATACTTAAGTCGTTTTTCGAGGATTTGTAATTTTACCAGTTATTTTTTTTAAATAGCTACTTTTGCTTTTAATTTGTTACATTTTAAAGCTAAAAATTATACTTTTACTTCTTTACTTAAAGATTTACACCTAGTTATTTGTTACAAAATTAAAAATGTTTGAAATCGTGAAAAATGGTGCTATTTCTTTGCAATCTGAAAGCTCAGGACATAATTTAACAGCCTGACCGTTTGCAGACTCAAGTTTTCTTTTTATCATCGGCTAACATTCATATCTTGGCATTTCCTGGTTTTCGCAGCTACGTGGACCTGCCCGGGTACACTGCCATGATGGGAACCCTCTTTCGCGACCCACAAGAAGGCGAGCCCGGCATGCAAACCATCCCTCTCACCAAGATTGTGTGTGGACCATCTGAGTCTCAGCTGGTCATGCTGCAACTGGAATAGTAAGTCACCTGAATACACAGCCGCACAACATCCGCTCTACAGCTGGGATTTTTTTCCCCATGTTTTCTTTCTGTCTCCAGTCCTGCCCAGTTCAATGAGCGCGTCTCTCAGATCTGTCTCCCTCCTGAGCGCTACATAGTGCCCGAGGCGACCGAATGTGAAAT
The DNA here is from genome assembly GCA_031762495.1 of Anablepsoides rubrolineatus. Taxonomy (NCBI): domain Eukaryota; kingdom Metazoa; phylum Chordata; class Actinopteri; order Cyprinodontiformes; family Rivulidae; genus Anablepsoides; species Anablepsoides rubrolineatus. The sequence continues at coordinate 11,778,108 of JARVGW010000682.1, read as the reverse complement.
CGCAGGATGGGGTGAAACAAAGGGTACGGCTGATCCTTTAGAAAGGAGATGCAGCATTACTTTCAGCTTCAATAAACTAAAAGAGAAATGACTTATTCAAAGCAGACATCTCGTTTCTGTCCTTGAAGTAATGTTGCATGTAAACGGGGGAGTTATTCAGACTATTTAGCAACAGATGGCAATGCTATTTCCACAATCAATCAACATCTGTCTGCCTTGCTTTTTTGTTTGTATCTTTGAATTTCTAAGCACTAAGTAATTTGCAATCACCTCCTTGTCGCTTTGAAGGGACTGGAGATGAGACTGTCCTCAACGTGGCACAAGTACCAGTTATAAGCAACAAGGAATGCAACAAGTACTTCAGGGGTCGCGTTCGTGAAAACGAGATGTGCACAAACTCTTTCCAAGGTGGAGTGGGAGCCTGTGAGGTAGGAAGGTTTTACATGATGTGTATATGACTTGAAGGGATTTGGTTGTGAAGGATGCTTTACCATTTGATGCACAATTCTCAAAAAAGGATAGTTCAAATTTTTGGAAATGGGATTTTGTAGAGACATCTTAAAGATTTAAGGTCTTACTTGTCATAGACAGCTCTGGATTTCTCCCATTTTGAAAACTAGAGTTTTATTCTGACCAAGTTAAGTGTGGCAGAATTTTGATGAAAGGGAAAAGGAAGCAGCAGATGAGGAAGTGAAGGACATGGACAATGGAGATATAATGGAAGGTTTATTTACACAGAATTCTGTGATTATTTGCTGGAGTTAAAGGTACTTCCTGCAGGCGTATCATAATATTTCTGCCAAAATATTAATTTAATGCAAAAATGCCAAGTATGTCAAAATTTACCGAATAGAATTTGCAAAAACTACTTTAAAATTTTCAAGTGTGTGGGTTTTAATGTTTTTTAAAGCAGCCATCCACTTCAGTCTTGACTTCACTCAAACTAGCCATTAGTTGTAATTTCAGTCAGAATGAAGCTCTGTTTTCAGATTGAGAATATCTGCACACCTGCAGCAGGTAAGATACTAATTGTCCTTTATTTTAAAAGATCGGAACTTTTTTTTATCACTCAGGGATATAGAAATGTTTAATCAACAGAAGCTTTACTCAGTTCATTTAGCTTTACATGAAAGTATAAATGTGTTATTTGTTGTATTTGTGTTAAAAGCTAAATTAACCAAACAATCGTAGAAACTCTGTCAAATGTGAACAAGCATTTATTTCAAAATGTGAAACTGTAATGACAAAAGAATAACACAAATGAAGTGTCATAAATTTACGCCTCAAATACAAAAAATAAAAAAGATTTAAGCCCCTTCATGCAAAGAACACAAAGGTATTTATAAGTTCCTGTAAATCAACCACTTTCACCAGATGGACAGTGTACATGTAAGTGAACTGGGTGAGATGTGACTGCAAGATGTTTCCAACTTCGGCAGTGACAGGCAGTCATAACAGAGACAAATAATGACTCTGGAGTGTTGTTGCTGTGTGTCTGCAGAGAGACTACGGCGGCCCTCTGGCGTGCCGGAACGGGGACTGCTGGGTACTGGAGGGTGTGATCATCCCCATGAGGCGCTGCGGACACCCGGGGCAGCCCAACATTTTCATCCGTGTCTCTGTGTACGTGGACTGGATCAAGAAGGTCATGGAGATGGCTTAGAGGCAACACAAACCCATCAGACGTGACTTTTACAACTGTTAAATATAAATTTCAGTTTATTACATGAGTTGAACCTCTGTAATATCACTGTCATAAGTCAAATTTTGCCTTTAAATTCTGTAAAAATGCACAATGTTTTTGTCTTTAAGTCATTTTATTTGGAGTTAATTTTGGAGGAAAATCAAACTAATTATTAGAATGTATACCCTATGTGAAGTTCTAATTTGTTTATACTATTTTTATTGTGAATTTTAATGTAAACATATAGGTATGTGCAGATTCTTGAAATATAAAAATATATAAAAAGTTAATCAAAGGAAAAAACAAAATGTATTTTTTAAAGAATATTTGTTGATATCTACTTGTATTTATTAAACATTAATATCTTTAATTGCAATATAAGATAAGAAAAATTACGTTTCATCAATTCTGAGGGCATTTTCTGTATGAATACAGTTTTCATTGATTATTTGCTACATTTCTAAATAAATTATTTCCTTCTGTTTACTACAAACCTCCCAAATGTTTCTAACCTGCTGCTAGACATCTTGGCTCTCAGTAGAAGTTTGCCCTGACAGTTTAAAAACAAGTATTAAATAAATGACAGCCCGTCTGGTTCCGGGGGAACAGAACAGCAGCCAGTTGACCTCCAGCGACAGAGAAGCAGCAGAAGTTTACAGTGAGGTTTTTAAAGATCTGAACATCCCGCCCCCCCTGTAAACGTTCCCATTACCACAAAACTGAGCGCCTCCCCTGCTTCGCCTTGGCATTGAATGGATCTCCAAAATACATTCTTTGCCCCCAGCCAGTAAAAGAGAAATCCCTCCTCTGCCTGTCTTTTGATGCCTGCCCCCACCTCTAAAGACATGCCTTTGTGCCTTATGCAGAACTGTATGCGCTGCACATTCTTTCTTGTTCTATAGGAGGATTTTTGTAACCCGGTCCTGATGAGCCCACGGAATTCAGCTTAAATAAACCTCAAGATCAGAGTCCAACCGAATCTCATCCTGCAGAGGGCCACTGAACTCACTCATACACACACACACACACACTCAGAATGTCTCTCCCCTGAATACCCTCCCCCGCCTCTCCACCTTTATTCCCCCACTGTCTTTTCTCTTGTTGATTTTTACCCCAATGTTTAACTTGTTTATTCAAACCTTTTTTTTTCTGCTGAAACAAAACATATGAAAGTGAAAGATCGACAGTTATTCTCTTCACTTTCAGTGAGTAATACTTATAAAAGATGACTGATTCAAATTCATATATGACTGCAGCTCTCTGTAACACTTGCCAAAACTTCTGGGAAAGCTGACTAAAGTTTGATAAATGTTGTTGCAAAAATACGTATGCAAATGTTTTCTTTGTTAATCTGTTTTGTGCAGCTTGTGATGACCTGGAAAAACATGCAGTTTAAATAAATTAAACACTTTCTTTGTGCTCTTGTACTGTGTAATATTGTGCTTTTTCATTCACTCAGGGCGTTTCTGAGTTTCATCATGCAACTGCATTGCAGAGAGGGGATAAAAAAAACTTGCTCAAACTGCTTTACCTTTGTAACCTAAAGCTTTATATTCTGGTGTCATGCCAGGAACGCTCACCTGACATGACTCCATGAGAGGTTCAGCATCAGCCGCCCCCTTGCAATGTGTGTTCACAGGGATTCAAAACCTTTTCGTGTCAATTTTTGCAGTTTATGTAAACACAAAAAGGTTACATAAAAAAGAACAAAGCAAATAAAATAAACTTAAAAAAAAACAAACCTGAATTACCTGAAAACAATTACAAAAAACACTTTTAATATGCAAAATGACAAGCCATTTTTTGGTACCACTTTACATTTAAAAGTATTTTTTTAATGCTTTATCAATATATTATGTACACTTTACACCGCATTAGTAAGCATTTCTAAAATACTTAAATAAAACACCATACGCATTGGCCAGATCAAGTGTTGTGGGGGAGACTTCAGCACCTGTATCTCAATGAAAAGTGTTTTCAACCTTTTAGACAAAGTACAAACATTTGTTTACTACAACTGGCACCGATTCAAACCTCTGCAAGATTAGAACAGATCTTGTGAATTGATGTCAAATACAGTGTTCCTCTGTTGCAGCTTACCCTACTGGGGTAGGTTGTAAGAATTAGACTAATGAAAACTGAATTCATTCAGATGTTTATTTTTTTGCTTAGCTCACTTTAAGACAAACTTTGTATCTACAGATGTGCAAAGTGCTTTCATGCATATAACTTAACAACATTGGGTGTTGTAAAGAATAAAAATAAACTACAACACTGTTGGTTAACTGCATGGTAGGTGTGGGTATATCAATAGTGATGAGATTGATTCTTTTCTTCTGCACTACTGACTTTATCATAAAAATAGATAATTATCCATAATAAGTCATCAGAACCTAGAAATAAAATGTGTGATGCATTTAAAAAACAGTAATAAACAGAAGACATTTCTTCACGAGGAGGTTCGTTTTTGTTGTGTTGTTGACATTGTTAAATTTATATTTTTGCTGCTTTTTTATTTTGCACAAGTGATTTTTTCTTAAACAATTGAGTATAGTAGAAGGTAATAGGGGAAATATTTGAATATTTTTATACTGTTACATTGTTTCATTCTGTTGCACTTATTACAAAACATTTTTATCTGTCTAAAATCAGTTTTATCTTAATTGACTAACTGAAGGCAAAAATCCCCAAATTATTCATGACAAGTATCTTTATCTGCAATACTAGCCCTACTTAGGATTGGACAAAATTCCTAGTACCTTCAAGAAATTGATCAGTTTTGTATTTTTATATAATGAAATATCCTAAAGACATAATTGTTTTAAACTACAAAAATAGCATTCATGAACTAATTTTAAAACCTACTTTAGTTAATTAGGTTGTCTCTGTGTTGCTTTCTGGCTCATTAACATCAGTGTTCAATAGTTAATGCACTGTGATTGGTTCAGCCTAATTAATGACTGCATTATTAACTATTAGTCATTAATAAGGATTAACTTACTTTTCCTCCTACATGAGCATGAATGTGTGTGTTTGCATGTTTGGCACATTCACTGATTCTAGCCTGGGTTCAGATTGTCTCCAAACAAACGCACAACAAGCTGTTGCTCAGGACAGAACCTCCTTTGATGTAGCAGTCCTTTATGACTGGCGGAGTTAATGATACCGTGGATCTGTCCCCAGTGTAGGTGGGGAGATAACAGCAGGGAAACCTCTGCTTGAAGCTGCAGACAGTAAACTGGCTCTCTCTGGTTTCTGCAGAAGCGAACTGAACCGTTTTCTCCCCTTCTTATGGGGAAGTTCCCAGCCCCCCCTTCTTCTTCTACTTCTTTTTTTTTTCTACTATCCTTCCTTTTCAGACCCCCACTTTGAGAACCCCGGAACCAGACCCTCCAATCTTAATGCCCGTCTCTCCTCTTTTTTTTTTTTCCCCTCTCCCCCTCCTTCTCTTTTCTCCCTCTCAAGTGGGTGGTCCGGTGAGCTGGTCGGGGCGGGGTCCTTCTGTTTTCAACCCTCCTACCCCTCGTTCGCCTTGAAACATGCTTTAATAGAGAAAGTATGCAATGCATACTGCTCTGCTGCAACCCCCCACTATACTGCATCTGGGGTATTCGTGACTGGACGTCTGGGGGGATCACACACACATTTCCGATTAGGAGGGAGGGAGTGAGAGAAAGGGAGGGAGGGAGATACAGAGAGAGGGAGGGAGAGAGAGAGAGAGAGGTTACCCTTTTCATTCCAGCCAATGAGACAGTCGATACACTAAGATTTTCATAGTTGTGCAGGAGCACAAAGTGGACGGAGTGTGTGTATGTGTGTGGATGGGAGAGAGTGTGTGTGCGCGCGAAGTTACTTCCAGGTAAAACTGCAAACCGACTCAAAGGTAAGTTGAGCTCTGCTCGGCTGTGCGCGCGCACGATCAGGATCAGGCTGAAACATGGAGCCTATAGCTCTGCATACATGTTAGAGAGGGTCTGCTGCAGGGGGGAAAGGAGAGCTCTCGCACCTGTGTTCCTTGTCTTTTGTCCTTGGGAAAAGTTTGGTTCAGCTCCATGATTTTTTTTCTCCCCTCTCTTCTTTTCCCCGGACCTGTTGCGTTAATCCACCTCCACCTACCTACTACAAAAACCACTTTCAAATAATAGGGTTGCGCAAGTGATGGAAACATAAAAAAGAGAGGGAGAGAGACTTGATGGTGCTGGCCGCCTCTCTTGTTTTGTCAACATGTGCCACTTTTCGCTCCAAAGCCGCAAGAAGGTGTTTAAAACGGGTTCGCGTCTTCTCGTCTTTGCGCACCTCCTTTTTTTTTTTTTTACGACGCGCAAGAAGAATGTGTATTTATGGTCACTATTGCCGCCCATATGCAGAAAGTACATTCAGTCCCGTACTGGACTGCCAAACACAGGACTTGTTGAGTGGACGGAGAGCACCTCGGAGTTGTTGTTTCCCTCCTCAGAGTCAAAGAGAGTTTAGAAGCGAACCTCTTGTTTTTCCTGTATTTTCTCCCTCTCTCTCTCTCTTTCTTTTTAATTGTTTCGGTGAGGACGTATTTCTCAAATTACTCCCGACTTCCTGCTTCGGTGAGGCCGTTTTTGATAGGCTGTGTTGGCAATTAGTGTTTGGCACATTCCTTGAAGAGCCTGAGGAAACGACCACCTTGGGACAGGAGCAGTAGTCAGTTTCAAGCTGATATATAGCCTAAACATAAGGCAGGGAATGTAAGAAAATTTCTGTTTGGTGCTTTTGTTGTTGCAACAAATCTTATATTGTTGGAAAGCCGGCTTATTTACCCATAAAAGGTGCCAAAAATGCATTGGTGTTTGAGTATGTGAGTTGCGACCACGAAAAACTAGACGAATCTCTGCCAAAGCTAAACAGCTCGTTGTGTTATTGACTCCTGTTGAACTTCCCAGGTGTTGTCAATCAGGTGCCTAATTGATGCAGGATTGTTAGAACCTGTAGTCAATCTCCAATCGCCACAGTCTACGGTATTTGCCACCACAGAGCGGGTTTTATCACCTAATTTGTGAGTCCAGAGTATGCCTGTAGTCCTGAACCTAATGAAACACCTGCAGGATCCGCGTGGTGTGCTGTTTATTTCACAGTGCCTAACTAAACCACATCAGCTGACTTGCATTGTTGGTTGAAGATAAGGATGCCCACTTCAGCATGAGAGGAGGTGCCAGGCTGTCGTGTGGCTGTGTATGGTTCTTCCACATGCTACTCAGGCCCCTGTTTATTAAATGAACAAATCGGTAAAATTGTACCACCACCAGACAAGAGTAAATCATTAAACAAGCTGGCAGTGGTAGATTTGGCAAGTTTTATTTACAACATAGAAATAATCAAAAATTTTGTTTAATTCTTGTGCGAAGTTTATATGATTTACTCAGGTGATAAGAAGATCATTTTTTTATTTAATTTTCAAATAAACAATGAAAGAACTGGTGTTGTAGGTCTTCACTAGGAGTGTAACAATACAGCGATCCACGTCGATATGTCGATTCGATTACATTAAGGCAAAACAAAAACACTGATCCATATTGTAATCATGCCCCGATGTGGATGGATACCAAATGCCCATCTAACACAATCATGGGCATGTACCATATTTATTCATGAATAATACGATCATCATTTTTTAGCTTAAAATGCATAAAAAATGTAATCATCAATAACCCATGTATAATACTACCCACACACACACACAAACACACACACACTTTATAGATGATTGTTAGGGTTAAATTTCTAGTATTATACATGAATAAATACAGTAATTGTGAATCAAAATGTATCATAATCGTATCATGAAACATCGCATTATCTTTCAAACAAACCAGTATAATTAATATACTGTGATAAAGCTGATTTACACCCCTAGTTTATATCAATCATCCGCTGCTTTGATTTCTTAAAGTCGGTATCTGCATTGTTCAGATACGTTTAGTCCTGATGTCTTTAAAGCAAATTCTCATGAACTAAATAAATAGTAAGACAAAAAGAAGAGCCACAGTGAAAAAGAAAGACCAGTTTCGATGCGCAAAGTGATTGTTTCCACAGTTGGCGTGCATGATTTTTTTTTATCACCAAGTTTGAAATCACTCCAGCGTGGCCACACCTGCAGCGTTCACATCTCCCATTGAGAAATCCTCCACAGAGGGCAGGTGGAGGCGCAGAACTAAACTCAGTAGATGTAGTTTTTGCATAGCAGATTGAGTTGTGAATATCTGTGCTACTTTTAGTCTCAGCACTCCACTCTCATGTTTCCCTGGGTTTACCAGACCCCTGCCCATGTTCCGATGAGCCTGGTGCCAAGGCTTATGTATGAGCAGTTCCCACGGTTGCTCTTGGAAAATGTCTCATTGTGATTGTGAATATCCCTGTGATGAAACATTAAGCAGTTATTGGAGGTGCTTTGGGTGGAGTTGATTGAAAATTACATAAAAGGGCTGATTAATTCTCAAAAATGATTGCAGCACTTTATTTTTTGCTCTTTGTTGCGATCCCATCTTTACCATCATCTCTTATTTTTTAAAGTCCTCGCGGCCGCTGCTCCAGGATTTGATGCCCACACACTCTTTGAAGCAGGTGGACAGACGCAGACATGAGTAGCAGTGGGACCAAAGAGCCGTCTCCTGAGTCGAGCGCCGCCCAGTCGACCGAGGAGCCTCAGCGCAGGGGCAGGGGTCGACCCCGGAAACAACAACAGGTAGGGTCGGAGTGGGCTGCAGCCAGCTCTGAATCCAGCCTCTTGTGGTTTAGTAATTAGTTGAAACAGAAAAGGCTTTAAAAATGTTAGTTAATACTGTGACCTCTAGTGGTTTACAGTAAATCAAACAATTTGGATTTGTGAGTTTTGACTTCAGGTTTCTTTTTAAAAGGAACCAGTTGGACCACCGACTCCAAAGCGACCGAGAGGACGACCAAAAGGCAGCAAGGACAAAGGCCCCAGAACCGCACTGAAGGTTAAACTTCATCACAACACTTCCAAGATTATGTATATAAATAAACTGATGCTGTCAGAAGAACCGCACCAGTGTAAAGTACTATTAGTTTATGATGCTTAACATTTTTATCATTATTAAGTACCTGATAAGTGTGGTTTCCATCATTCTAATGAACAACCTTTAAATTAAATTATGATTAATGTTTGTTTTACGGCACAGCTTAAAGTAGCTCCGTTTATTAGAGGTAGACTAAATAATTGGTTTGATTAATAAGGCAAATTATTTGTCATTTTTAGATAAGTAAATTAAAAGGCAAGCACCTCGGTGCAACTTAACATGGCAAGAGTGCTTTTTGGTGCAACACTATCAGACACCAAAATAAGTCATTAACCATCACATAACCATCATAACTCTAAAGTACTATAAAAGATGTTGAAAGGGGTTTGTTTTCAGTTCATCCAATATTTAAGGTAGTCCAGGTAAATGTCAGCTTACAAGAGTGTCACTCAGTCGATTAGTCATATGTGAGTTTACACTTCAGAGTGTGGTTCAGCTCTCAAGAATAACTTGATCATTCTAGAGAACTTGCTGAATCATCAGGCTCCACATCACCCAGTCCAGTTTATGTTTTCATAAATATGTTGGAGCAAAAATGTCCATTTTAGGGTCTGTAAACCTGCTTCAGTCTTTAACTCGACTTTTTGTTTGGTAATACTTCCACATTAATATACTGTACAGTAAGTCACTCATCTAAATAAAGGAGTTAATTTTGCATTTAAAACACAAGAATCATGTTTAGAACCCCCTATAGTCCCAGCTTTATGTACTTTCAGTAAGAGTTTCATCCACATTTACTGTTGTAATGCAAGCTATAATCTACGATTATTCATTTTTTTAAATCAAATGACAGAAAATACATTAAACATCTCATTTACAATTTTCTCCAAGCCAGAGCCGAGACTATAAAACTCATTTAAATGCAAGTTAGAAGCAGAAATAACACTGTTCAGACGCTGAAAGTCAGAATTGATAAATGGTTCAAAACTTTTGCTTGAAAATCAACTCCAGCAACATGTTCTGATGACTATAAGCTCTAATTATTCCAGTTAAAAATGAAGTTTGAATCTTTTTCTGAAGCTTGTTGTATAAGAAGATGAGTTGTCGGCAGTTTTCCATTCAACTGTCTGTTTGTGTCCAAGGTTGCACTGCTGATCTTGACTTCTGGAAATCAAGTAATCATCAGTAGCTCTGAGGAAACAAATACTTCCAGGCAGCTGCGCTTGCTAAACTTGTTGCAACATGGCGGAGTGAAGCGTTTCACAAATGAGGCTGCAACTTTAATTGACAATCACACAAATCCATTCTTTGGAGTTTCAAACTCTGGATTATCAAAGCTTTCTCAGGAGATAAAGAAATAAACAGAATAATCTGTTGGTGGTTTCAAATCTTTTTATTGTGAGTTTTGAGTTTCTCATTTGTGCACGGATAGGCCTTTAAACCTCTGGAGTTCCTGGGAGGGATGTTTCCCATCATCCCAGCAGAAACTTAAACATGTCTCAGGACTATAAGTCTTAGATGAAAGCTGTGCGATTGGCACGATTGTTAACAACTTTTGTGTGTTTCTTCTCAGAAAGTAGAGCCTGTGGGGGAGAGACGACCACGAGGGCGACCGAGGAAATGGGTACGGAGCGCTCATTGACACTTCTGGATTTATTACAAACATTTACCCAAAGCCTTTTAACGTTTCTGTCTGCTGGAGCTGCTGTGGTTCCTGTAGACCCTTTCCCCCCCCACCCTCTGTGTTTAACTGACTCTGCTGCCTTGTCTCTTTACAGCCTCGAAAAGTCGTCCCTGAAGTGACTGAAGAGCAGCAGGTGAGGAAAATGAACAGTTGCAATGGGGCGGTTCAGTTTTGTTTTGATGCAGCACTTTGAGACACTAATCACAGCTGTTTAGGGGGGGGGGAATAATTGTGTTGAAGAGTAGCCTTAAGGATTTTAGTAAAAATCGGCTTAAACTCTCACTGCAGATCTACCAATTTCCCTTTTCACCCTATACTGTAGTTTCAACGTTTTGATCTAAATGAGTGAAATGTAGATCAAGTACCAGATTAAAATAAAGGTGGAGGGTTTGTAAAAGTGCAACCTATGCTTCAGTTGAATAGAAAATCTCATTCTGTGTCACTGGTTTTGCATTGTGACTGTAGTGCCAGTTACAAGTTAGCTCTAGTGCAGAGCTCCAGCTTTGATTTCATTTAACTATGATTTCAACTTTAGCTCATTTAGGTTCTGTGGAACTACAACCAACCCTGGTACGCTTCCAAAATCAGACAAGTGCAATCTGTAAACTTAGCAAAATTAGCAGTATTTTGCATATATTCAGGTAAAATTTGTTGTGGTAGTAGCTGAAAGTCATCCTCAACACATGCTCAGATAAGATCTTTGTTTTAAAACTTGTGCTGAGCAATGTGCATTGTTTTCATCAACCATAACTTTATAACATAATCATGAGAAGTTATAAACTAATTAATTGTAAAAGATAATTTTCTGAAACTTAAATCTGTGTAGTTGTACTTAATGTGATAATATGAATCTCATGTTAATGTTAATAGGTAATAATTTCCTTTTTAGTGACATTAGATATGTTCCTGTCTTCACAGTTCTTCATAAAAAGTCAAAAGGTTTTAAAACCATTCATTTTAGTTTATCGATCTTAGTTTTGTTTAAACAGTTTATAATGTTATTGTTTGTTAAACTTATTTAGTATACAGTACAGCATTTAGTAGTAGAACCTGTGTAAATGAATATTTTTATTAAAAGCCCAGATTGTGCTAAAAGGCAGGATTTGATTAAATGTAATAGGTAACTGTCTTTATTTTAAAAGGAAGTGGACAAAATATAAGATTCACTTCTCAGTATTGAGCAATACAACTGAAAAAAGACTAGCTGCTGACAGGTTGACCACAATATGAAGACCCTTTTCTGTTCCTAAACTCCAAAAGATGAATTGGAGAAATATGAAGCTGCATTTGACAAGTTTTCAGAACTTCCAGTTTGTTGCACTGAAACTAAAACTGCTTCAAACGTGAACTAACTTGACTCGTCAGAGCATCACATTCTTCCTCAACATCTTTGTCATTTCTACACTACGTTGCCTTATTTTAAGAACAAAGACAAAGTAGTTCAGGAACTTTTCAGTTACAAGAATATATATACATTTTTTTTGTTTAACATATTCAAATGATCCACTATAGCTTACCATTTGGGTGTTGTGTTTCAAAAGGCCTGTCTGGACAAAACTGTAGAGAAACCTGTTTGTACAAAGACAAAGCAAACCTTTAGTAGTTTTACTTTTTGTTTGTTTTTTGTGTCTGCATTAATAAAAAAGTCTAAACTATCATTTTATGTGTCCCCAATCAGATATTTTAAAACAGCGAACCACTAAAAGGCTTTTTTGCTCAGACCATCAGGGTGCTGTACATGACTGTGAATGTGAACTATTATTTCAGCTTTTAACACGTGCACCTGCGTGTTTCTTAGATCTGTTATCCCTTGACCCATCACTAACATTATAGTGCATCTTTAAAGGCAAAAAAATAAACATTTTAATCTTAATCCCACATATGTTAGTGTTAGACTTTTTTTTTTTCTATAAGCAGGAGCATGTTTGACGTAAAGTCATGCCTGCACAAGCTTTGTGTGTATTTTGTGAACCGACTTCATGGTGATGTGGCGAATTCTTGGAAATTCACAGATAGTGGTGCTGAATTCCCCACATACAAAGATCCTCTCGCCTCTTACGCTTTTGCACAACGTACGCGCAGCGTTTCTCAGAAACTTTGGATCCTTTTAGCCGTCGTGTTCTCTCTCAGCCCCTTGGAGCGTTGCTCAACTGCGCTCACCAAAGCAGGCCACTGCGCTTGATGCCCCCTTCGTCTTGCCTTATCGCATCCTCTCGGCTTAGCAGATTGTCGAAGACGAGTTAAGATGCTGAGGGAAAGAAAAAAAACCTGAAACCGTTGAGACAGACTCCCTTTTTCGGAGACGTGCACATGAAGGGGAAGAATGAGTCAGTGCAGCGAGGGGAAACCTGATCTAACTGCTCTCTTCCTCTGTCTTCTTGGTTTCCTGATGTAACCGTCGTCTTCCTCACATTTCTAGGTCTGACGACTGGGACCTGCTCTCTCACACGCAACCTGTCTATAAAAATATTGACACTCATTATCGTATTTGCAGCCTCATTTTTAGTGTTGATTCATAACCCAAAGCACAATGAGTCACTGCAGAGTCAAGATGGTTTCATAATCAGTTTGGTCCTTCTCAATGTTTCAGGGCCCTTCAGAGGAGGCCGAGGAGGGTCCCTCGTCATCTCAGGTGCCCCCACAGGAGAAAGGGGAGTAGATGGGATACCTCTCTACCTACCTCAGTGTTTGGCCTCAAGCAAACAGGGGTACAATCTGACTCCTATCTGTGATGGGAAATCAGTGACACACACATACACACACCCTCAAAAATCATTGCAGTTTCCTCTCCCGATCTGAACAACATCATGGATTTCTTGTTGCCTGTTGTTGATTTTTTTTTGTGCAAACTCTCTTTTAACGCTGGAACCTTTGATCTTATTCATTTGTTTTTTTTTTAAGGCATGGTTCCACATTTGGGGAAAAGCATTTATAGTCTTAGTTATCGTTGGGAGGTTCCTTTTTTTATACACAGACAGCTGACAAATTAAAGGAAAACCCTGTTTTAGTGTCCGTTTGCTGTTTTTATGACAGTTCTTTAACAAGATCAAGACCTGGTGATTGTAAAGGCCATAATGTGGGAGTTGTGTCATTCATAAACCTTTAGGTGATTTTTGTGCCTTATACATGAAAAAAATGTTGCTCGTGGAGATAGAGCACCCTCAGCTGGTTAAAAAATGTTTTATAAAATAATAAAATAATGCATATTGATTTGTTTTAACCACTCAGCCCAAAGCCCTTAGACAGAAACTTTTGTCAAGGGTAAAAAAGATCACAAGAAAGTCTTTGACCGCCTTTTTACTTACCATGTGCATGTCCACAGCTGTCTCTGTTTACTTACAGAAACAGCCAAAGTGATGACAAATAGATCAAAAACGGCGACGTCCAGAGAAAGGCTGTTTGGGATCAATAAGTTTGACAGTTTTAATGTGTTGGTGCAAGTTGACGCTCAGATTTGTGGAGTTAATATGCTGATAAAACTGTTTTGTTTACATTGAGTGCATACCCGCATTTCAGAATTGCATTTTTTTAATACATCTGGAAAACTACATGATTAAAATGTGTCAATCTGCACCATCAGATATAGTTCAGGACACAATTTTTAAGGTTTAATTTGATTTAAAATTCTGCTGGATCTTAGATTTTAGAGTCTCAAGCTTGCACCATTGGCATGTTTCCAAAGACCAGAAACCCCACAGTGTGAGGTTAACTTTAGGAGAGGTTTTAAAGGTTTAGTACATACGTTTTAAAGTGGGGTTTCATGAGAGGTCATGAACAATCAGTATATTACTTGCTGTAGAAGATACGGAGATTAATTCTGACCGAACAGTCGAGCAGAGTTGGGAAAACCCACATTACCGCCATCTTAAAACAACTCTAATCTTAAATGTGTCATGGTGGTTTATGTGAGCTTTATCTTAAAAAACGTTTAAACTGCAGTCACTTTGGCTTTAGACGGACACAAATTTATGGATGTTTACACAAAAAAAACCTGTTTTTTTTCTGGTAACAGTCCTTTAGCTTAACTGTCGGGTCATTCATAGAGCTATCTACAACAGGTAAGATACTAACCCATCATAAACTTTCAGCGGAACTGAAAATTTTCAACAATAAAACCAGGAACCCCCACTAAAGAGTTTATGGGTTCAGGTTTTTTCTTTACATTTGTCACCATTCTGTTATTATCAACAATTTTTTAGGGGAGAACCTCATTTTTAAATATTTTATCTCATTTGGTTTATGTTCTAACACTCTTTAAAAAAAATAAAAATAAAAAAAATCTTTCCTCCTAAAGTGGAACTAATCCTGACTTTGCCAGCTGTCCTTAAACTCTCAGTAAGTGTGCGTGTGTGAGACTGTGTGTATGAATGTGTGTGTTGTTCAGAGAGAGGTTTGGCAGATTTGTTGGCTAAAATAAAAAAAAAATGAAAACCAAGGAACCAAACTGAACCATTTTAACATGTTTCTGTATCATGACGTTTTTTTTTATGTAACAGCATAAACATTGTATGTGAAAGTTGACATGAAAGGTTTAATGTTTCAAAAACAAAAATGAAATATCCAGTTTTAGCATGAAAAAGAACCTCATTGTGCTCTATTAGCTCCCTGTGTTGGGGCGAATATTATAGAGTTCATTTATTCATTGTTCCTTCCAAGCAGAAGCTGACTGAAGAAAAAAAGTTGCCCAAAGCTTTGAGTGGATATTTCATTTTTGCAAAACAAAAAAAAAAACTTGATGCATACTTGAGTCAACAGCAGTGTTGACATGTCATTTTTTACCACACTCAGGATTTCTCTTTGAACAGTACTTTTACACCATTTAAAAAAAGAAAAACCTCAGGTACAAACCGATTCAGGAACATATCTACTCAGTAATAATTGTGGTGCTGTGTTTGTTGTGCGATTCTGATCTGTATTTGACATTACCAGTATGCCTCGACTCAAAGACCTCATTTAAACCTCAGTCAGCCTCAATTTCTTGATCTCTCATTCTACCTCAGCGACGCGTAATGAAAAGCAAAAAAAAAAAGACAGAAGATCTCCGCGCAAAAGTTAAACCCGTCACTCCCGCAGAAGTGATACTGTACGTTCAAACACACACACAAATGCAAACGCAGGTTCATCAGCAGGTAGCAGACACACGTTATAAGGGTTTCAGGGCTACACGCCGATAAACAAACACACAAGGAGGTGCTACACTCCAGTAAAAGTGTAAAACTGAAGCATCAATATCATTTCTTTAACTGTATCTGATTATAAAAAGAACTGAAGTGAGACTCAATTCTCCTGGGATTTCAATGCAGCCAATAGTTTACAACATCTTGATGAAATACTTGTCTTTTAAAACTTTGATCCTCATAAATTTTTATTTTTTTTATCTTTTTCTTATTTTTACTACATCATGTATTTTGTTTTCCTGATTCTTACACTGTAAAATGTTATGTGTGACACTCTTTAATTCATGGCAGCAAATGGCCAGAGAACTGCTGAAATACATGAGATCTATGGGCGCCGTTAGCCGCCGCTCTTTCTTGACCAACTACAAAACACGATTGTACTGAACTGATGGTGTGTTTTTATTGCTCATCAATGTCATTTTGTCTTACTTTGTTTTTGATTGATTGAACGTCTTTTGTATTTTGCAGTTTTGCTTAAACGGATCATTTGATTTACCACTGAAACTTAACGTCAGTTCAGTAAAGTGATTGATACTCATTCGTGGTGCAGAACATTACTCATTATTTTCCATCAGGGCTAATTTTTTTTTCTTTTTAGAAAGCAAATGCTTCCGTGATAGAGTACTGTTTCAGGTGAAACACATTTCACCGTAAATTAGAGATGCTTTACGCAAAAAAAAAGAAAAAGAAATCTTGTATTTACTGTAAAGCAGAAATCCTCAAAACACAAAGATATAATCAGAACATATGCATATGGGAGAAAGTGGAAAACGGTGATCTTGTTTCAGAGTTGGTTATTGCCCGCTGCAATGAAATAGTGCATCTGCCTGCATTTTCGTGTGTAAATGTGTCTGTTAGCGAAATATCTTCTGAATTAGTTGACAGATTTTCACGAAACGCTCACAAAGTAATCATTAGATGTACACTTACAGCTGATTAAGTTTCAAAGTCAATCTGATTCAAGATGGCCGCCACAGTTTATCAACCTTAACAAACATAAAAATGGCTATACGTTAGTCAGTTTTGCAGGTAGTGAGCTCAAATTTGGTTTGGTCGTAGCTGTGAGTCAACCCCAACACATGCTTTAAGCATGCATGGCCTTTAACTTTAAATTGATTCTAATCTTAACTTTCTGTAACCAGAATGTTTGTTTAGTCATGGAAAAATGCCAAAAACTGAAAAGATAGGTGTCCCACACATTTAGATATTAAAGAAAATTACTCATAGATGGTTTCAGTCTTTGCACTTACAGTAGTTCAAATCAAAACTGATCATAAATCATTTTATAAATAACATTTGCGGGCTGCTGTGGTAATTGACAGAAATGTTGCGGCATGCATTGGGAAAATTTTCTTCTCTTTACAGCAAGTAAAACGTAAGTGCATTCTGTGTTTTTATAAAAGGAAGCAGTTGCCTGTGAAGTTACTTACCTACTTATGTGGGGATATTACTTAACATGTAGGCAAACTTTTCTTTCTTCTTAATTTTCTTCACTGTGCTGATGGTCTGTTGGATACAGATGTTGACTCAACAGAACACTTCATTGTGAAAAAGAATATATTTTAAACTCAAGAGTTTCAGATCCATGGTTTCCCACGTTAACACCTTTATAATCTTGGCGATCTCATCGCAGCTGTAAACGCCCTCGGTACATGCTGAAGATGCATTTAGGTCCAATCACTGAGTGCTGTTTGTTTCTCACCACAGCTGACTGTATGTGACTTAGGCTGCACATGGTCTTGCATACCAAGTGGGGAATCACAAGTGTTCACTTGAGAAGCAGGTTGAGGCGCGTGGTACTAACATAAACTGAGGCAGAGCTGTTCACTCGGGATCAAATCTGACAAAATGCGTGTTATAATACCAGGTGGAAGCAGCACACTGATGAGTTTCTTAGACTGATAACGGAACGTAAAATCTAAGGCAGGCTATTGTTACATATAATTAAACCACATTTTAATTACGCTAAATAAGATTTTTCCATCTGGTGGAAATTATATCTTAAGGTGTCCACAATATTAAAAAAACTAGTTTTAAGTTTTAAGAAACCGAGAAAGTGTAATGGTTTGTTTTAGCAACTAACTGTAACACCTGGATATGTATAGAAAATATCTAAATCAATTCTTCTTATTGAAAAAGAACATTTCCTCCTGTCTGGGATAAACCGTAAACTGGCTAGCCGTAGGGTTTTGGACATGTTTTGCAAAAATGATCTGTAAATCTTTCTGTTTTGGATTTCTGCACTTACACCGACAACTTGAAATAGTTACTGATAACACGTCAACATCCAAGGTTTTATTTTTTTTTATGTTTCACAGTCTGCATCGTGACCCGTGCGTCTCTTTTAAGTTGCTCTTTACTTGAATATCGGTCATCATTTACGTTCTATTTAAATGTCTTATTGCCTGATCTCACCAGTGTGTTGTATTTCAGTGATTTCATGTATTTCAGCATGGTTGACTGATCTGCTGCCAGATTACAGTTTTATTTCAATGTTGTGTTGATTTTTACCTAATTGTCCCCAGGACTACCTCTGTAAACCACCGAGCCTGGGTCATCTCTAAAGGGGGGAGGGGGGGGGGGGCTTTTGGTCACTTATTTTTGTGTTTTGGCGGGGAATCACGAAATCTTGAAATAACTGTCAAACTTGTACTGCAGTAGTCCAAACATCTCATCTCACTACATCCATGTGACCATAAGTGAATGAGAGTCAGCCTGAAAGCTGTCTCTCCGTTCAAACTGAGTCCGTTATACACAAGCTGTGTTTGGATAGTTACTCTCTGTTTGGGGACAGTGTTCTGTGATCTTACTGCTAGTCATATAGTTACATACAGTACTTGATCTATTTTCAACTATTAAAAAAAAAAGTTGAATTGTAACTTGAGAAATGATCTTTGTATGCCTTGCTTTTTAACACAAGTTTATAGTCATGTTATTGTTGTGTCCTCCTCGTCCACTTTCTTTAATACAACTCACAAAACCTGTGATATATATTTTGTTATGATTCTTTATGTTGTGATTTGTGTTACTTTTACCTCTTTATCGCTTATCAATAAAATATCACACTTACCAGCTCTTTTTTTTGTATAGTGTTTCATATGTTTGTTTGTTTTTTTTAACAATTTTATTGCATTCAGATGGAAACAATATTATTCACTGCTCAAAGGAGAAAAATGGACAGGAACACAATTTGAAGATGTGAGACATACAGGTTTTGCCAGAGTTGTAAGACGACAAAAATCACTAGAATTTACAGATTTATCTTGTGAAACATTAAAGTAAACTCAGAACGTCCTGACAAGCTACCAAACCTTTGAGATGAATTTAAAAAACAAAACAAATGTGCACGTTTTAATTTGTGCCCATGTGATTACAGTGCAAGATCCTTCACACTTTTCATTTATACAAGCCTCTAACAGTCTGGTTTCCTGCCCCTTTTTTTATTATTTTTTTTCCTTCCTGGGCAACAGTCTGTGTCTGGTTTTAGCCGGTGACCCTCACAAGCCGAGTTCAGCCGGTGGAAGAGGGCTGTTAAGCGTTGAGAGCTTTGGCTACATCTGTGAAGACCAGACGACTGGGTCGCTGCGTCGTCCCCTGGGAGGTTGTGAGGGTCTGCGGAGGACACAGATCAAACTATCAGGGAGGTTAAGCTTACACTGACACCAGGCTTTCAGGGTTAACAAATATCTGTGTTGGTGTTTTATTAAATTATGTAAAAGGAACTGATAAATCGGCTTATTATCTTAGGATGAAGGCTAGGATTAATCAATAAAATCAAAACATTATTAGCAGTGATGACAGGGCGTGTAAACAGCTGAAGAGATTAGTAATTTGCCTTTTATGAACCTTTTTTTTTATAAATGTGTTTTCTAAAGCAAGCTGACATCAAATTATTCCTCATTTTCTTCAAATTCTGCTTCCACTAAGCTAATTCTTATGATGTCCTAAAGAGATATTGATCTCTTTTGTTCTGTTTTCTGAGGATCTTGAAAAAAGATTTTCTGCACGTTCGCTCTTTTTAAACTCATTTTCATGCCTGAACTTTTTCAAAGTAATGTTTTTTGTTTGTTCCTTAACTTTGACCTGGGAATCAGTCACAAAAGGCCCCACAACTCAAGAAATAAACCAGTGTAACTTTGCAAAGAGGTTGTTTAAACCTGTTTTTAGACACTTTATCTGAAGCCTGTTGTAAAGGTGCACTTCAAATTTTTTTTAAAAAAATATCAAAAATAGCACACTATTTGGCACATAAAATATTGTTTTAGCACCAACAAAGTGTTTCCCAAAGGGTTATTTGGCCAAAACCTGACCTGCATTTGATCAACCAGGGGTGCCCAGTTCTAGTCCTTATTGTCCTGTCTGTTTTAAATGTTTCTCTGCTTTGACTGACCTGATTTGAATGAATGAGTGAATAACTTGTTGAAGACCTACTGAAAAGCAGGAAAACCACTAAAACAGGGATCGTTAATCTTGTTCCTCCAGGTTCGCAGCCCTGCATGTTTTACTTGTTTCCCTTCTCTAACACACCTGATTCAGTCAGTGAATTACCTCTTCCAAGTTCTGCAGAAGCCTGAAAATCATCCATTCATTCGAATCAGGTGTGTTGGAGCCAAGAAACAAGTAAAACATGCAGGGCTGTGGACCTTGAGGACCAGAATTGACTTTCCCTGCACTAAAACAGGCAGGATTTTGGCCCTCGAGCATCAGGATTGGGCTCCACTGAACTCAGGTCGTGTGTCAGATCTTTTCAAATTTTTATTTTCTTCTTCTATGACGTGTCTACTTTTCTTTCTTTTTTTTAGCACAAGTATTGTATGTGAAAATGAGTGGGAAAAACAAGTCAGAATCCTAAGAAAATCTTTGAAAGACCTGAAATTTGGATCAATTTTAGAAAGTTAGAGAAAGTTTGGTTTGGAAGCTAATTTTAAAGAAATCAGCCTTGAGTTTAAACTTTTACATGTTACTGTACTTTACACTTATTTAGCTACTAATTTAAAAATGACTTATACGCACCTTTTTTTTATAGATACCTTTGGTGTTATAAGGTGGGATTTTTTTTTCTTGAGTCATGTGGGGAAAAGTACCGCATCATGTGACTCATCAATTTTCTATGGAAGTATTTCAATGAGGGATTGAGAATGGGAAACAAATGAAACGAAATGAAATCATTGTAGGTTTAAAGGAAAATGTATTTAGGTAAAAAAAAAAGGCTGTCTTGTGTAGATGCTCTAATGCAGGTTAGTTATATTATTGAAATTCAGATACTTTTTCTAAAAATAAGGAGAGAGAAATGTGAAAGAGTAAAGGGAATGTGGAGAAATGAGTTTTAGGAGGAATGGTTCACACATCACACAGGTGATACTTTACCAGGTTTAGCTTTGTCAAAACTTAAAAAAAAGAAATAGAAATAGAGAATTACCACAATGAAAATCTTTTAAAAGAAATGATAGAAAATAACTTAGGTTTTGTGTTCATACGTTAATGCAGAAACAACTCAAAATTAACTAACGCATCAAAATATTTCACAATACATTTCACATTTCTGAACGTTGCATTTATGTCAAAGGGGAACACAATAAAAAAAATCAAAGGCTCATAGGATGAATGTTGGCCAAATAAACAACACTTTCATACAATCCTTGCAGCCTACCTTGGCGTTGGGACCTGTGAGGCTGCCTTCCCGTCCGTGATCCAGTAGTTCCTGTTCCAGCAGGTCGTCCTGTTCCTCAGCCGGGTCAAAGTTGTACATTGGCATCAGCTGGTGTCTTAACTTCTCTAACCTGTATGCCAAAAAATATAGCATAGTAAAAGGAATGAAAAACAATTATGCAAGATTTCTTTACAGCAGGTTAAAACTTTTTATCCTGGTTTGGGCTTTCACAGCCTTAGTACACAAGTTCTGTAAATATCCACAACTTCTTTTTTATTTTTGTATAAACTCACCGCTTTCGTTTTCGGATATACAGCATCTACAATAAAAAAAAACATAAATAAAATGTTACAAATGGACTGAACTTGTTCAAATAAAATGACAGAGGGCATGTATTTTAGACACTCCTTACTATCGCCACAGCCAAGCTGATGACCATGATGATGCCCAAGGGCACCAGCAACATCCCAGCTCTTGAACCCTCCATAGTCTCGTCGGGGAACGTGGTGGCGTTGAAGCTGGTCTCGTTCGTTGTTATAGTGACGGACATAAATGTTCTTGATGTGCTGTTTTCTCTGGTTCCCGCGACTGTTGAGAGCAGAGGGTCCATTGGGGCGGTTGAGGTGGCTGTTGTAGGGAGAAAACTTGCAGTTGTTTGTGCCCCATTCACAGCCATGGTCAGGCGTGTTTTCACTTATAGGTGAAGGGTGTGTTTTTAGTCTTAGTGTGGATTTTGCGATGTTGCTTAGTTTCTAGTGGGTCTCATGGTCGACACAGGCATCCTCCCACTAGTTTGGGACCTGGGGTTTTAAACAGTAAAAGAAAGAAAAAAAAAAAACACTGAGAAGACACCCGAGGTGTTACATATGAAATACAACAAAACCGAGAAAGCCATATGGTTGTTTGGGAAAAAAAAAAAACCTAACATCCTCATTTTTATTCATGCCATGGCTGGTAGTGGTAGCACGGTTGTGGTTTTCAGCAGGATGTGGGGAGCAAACGTTCAGGAGGAATCTGGTATGCAAAGTTCATAAATACAGAGGAATCGTAACTGTAACTTTCACTGTGAGGAAATGTGCTGGCAGCACTCCCAGACATCAAAATCAACTTACACCCACACACACACTCTCACACACACAAGTTCCATAAATATCCACAGTTTCCAAGCCTGAGAACATGTGCCTCCCACCTACAGACATGCATCCCATTAGAGGATAAAGCAATTTTTTTCCCTTGAAGATTTACATGCATTTGGAGTATTTTTTTTTTACAGCATGCTTTCTATTTGTGTTCTACGGTGACACAGGAAGGCACAGACATATGATCCATTCCTCCCTCCTCATCCTGTCTGCTCGTAATGAAGAACATGTGCAACTGAAGCCAACCAATGAAAAACAAAGGCTGTTTTCAGTCACTGCTGTAGCTCAGTGTGCATGTTCTGCTCTGCACAAAGACAACACTCACTGCTCTACCCTGTTAAGATCATTTTATGCTCCTCTTGTGTTTACATGTTTATTTTTTCCCTCCTTTTTTAGTTGAGATGTTCTGTAGCTCTCACACACACACACACAACTAGGGCTGCTAATCCTGCCAACATGAGCAGGTCTTGCTCCTGTGTCCTCTCAGATTAGAGATGCATACGTACCTTAACATACAACATGCATGCTAAGAGGTGAAGAGCAGCAGAAGCTACAGGCAGGAAGAAAGGAACTGGAAGAGGAAACATTTGCTCCAGTGCTTGTCCCTGCTCCTCCTCTTCTGCTTCCCCCCTTCAGCAATGCAGAGGCTGTTTACACTGACACAACATCCATTTTCTTTGAGAATGAACTCCACACACCAAGGTAACCCTAGCCCGGCGGGTGTCCCACCCCCCACCCACCCAAGAGATTCCCCTTCCAGTTCTTCGATTGCCTGCTTGGATCCACTCCCGCTGTTTTGGCCTTTCTTATCTTTGACACAAACAGAGGCTGCTCTTGGGATGCTGCAAGCAGAAATCAGTGCTGCAAGCTCCCTCCCTCCTCACCCTGCAATTGGTCTAATAGCTACAAGATGATAAATGTGGTTGGCTGCCTTGGCTGCCCGTTTGGCTTTGCAGGGATGAGAATGGGATTTAATGGCTCTGCACACCAGATGCTGTCAGAGCCATGTGAATGACTGCATCCGGGTGGCAGGGCTGAGGAACTTAACCCTGTGATGTCTCATTCGCAGTTAGTTTTATGTATTTATATATTCCTATGTGAATTCACAAAATTGCTTTTCATTTTCTACAGCTTTTTTTCTCCAGAGTGCACAATTTGTATTAACATTTTCAAATTAGACAGGAAAGTAATTCCTTTAAATATTTTTTTTTACTACTTGAAACACATTTTTAATGATGATGATGGTGATGATTTATTTGCAGACTCATGGATTATAATGTAGGAAAAATGTGCGTTGTTTAAAATAGTATGTCCGAATAAACAGGAATCTGGGATTTCTTCTTTAAAACTTTATTTTCAATCTACTCCAATCAGGTTCATAGTACAGTACACAGGCTTCTGAGAGACCTTGGGTAAATCAAAACACAGCTGCCCTGCTCTGAGCAGTCTGCAGCCCACTAACTTCTTACTACTATAATGAATTGAGCTTATAATGTTCATCTCTTCCTGGTTACATCCCTGGAGGTGTTACCTTTTATGTCAGACGTCAGAACGTAACTCAGTTTTGTTTAGGCTAAACGACAGAACACATGAAAAGACACACACCAACTCTGCTTTAAACTTCAAGCTGAAATGATCAGAAAGTATATAATACAATACTGCATCTAACATTCAATTAATCAGTTACAAAATTCCCTTCAATAATAATACATTAATCATCGCGAGCGGCTGTGGCGGAGTGGTTAGAGGGGTCATCCTGGTGGTCAGAGGGCCCGGTGGTGCCGAAGCTGGGCAGCCCTGCCTCTCAGTGTGCCCAGGACAGCTGTGGCTACAATGTAGCTTACTGCCATCAGTGTGTGAATGTGTGTGAATGTGTGTGTGCATGTGTAAATGTAAGTGTAAAGCGCTTTGGGGTCCTGAGGGACTTGATAAAGCGCTCTATAAGTTTAGTCTATTTATCATCAAAACCCCACACAATAAAATACAATAAAATGGACACATTGCAAAACAACTTTAACATCAAGGAGATAATCATACCAGTGTTTCCAAAGTTCAGAATAACTTACAGCACTGAATACAATTTTAGTCAGCATTAAGATGACTCCATTATCATACTCCTTGAGTTGACAAATAAATGTATATAAAAATATTCTAAAAACATATATAAAAAATATGTATAAATACACCTTTTATGTTTTACACAAATTAAATTTTTCATACCGTCTGTTTTACTGTTAATTCAGAGCTTAGTATGACTTTAAGATTATTAATCACTGATATGATATACATTTTTTGCTGGTTTACACAACACATTGAATACTTTTGGAAATGGAGTTGCAAGTTGTTCATTAAACGGAAGGTGCTGTTCAAATATTTAACAAGCGTCTGAGACAAAATCTCAAGTTGCAAAAGCTCAGCTTACACATACTTGTTCTGGTTTTAAGCTCAGACAGAAAGGAGGCAGAAGATAAGCAGGAAAGTGTAAAGGAAATAGGAAACAGGAAAGGAAATGACATTGATATCCTTCAGCACTGCAGGTGAAAAAACAGCAATATGGTTAAAATGTGTTAGTTAAAGGAAAAGGTTGAAACTCTGAAGTTGTCCTTATTGCAGGAAAGTATCCTTTAAATGAGCAAAAATTTACAATTTACTTTAATGGATCTTATTTATATCTTATGCATATATGTCTCACTTTTAGGATCCTGTTTCATAAATCTATATTTTGCTGTAAAATACAAAATTATTCCCACAAAGACAAAAATAAAATAAAATAAAACATAGGCACAATACAAAATGCCACAGATCCTAAACTTCTCATTTGTTTATTTAAAAAGGAGAACAGTTTACAATATTGAGCATATAACTTTTAAATGTAAATGCATCAAGTTAGTCAAAAGTTATTTTTTATTGGAAAAAACAAAAATACTTGATGAAACTATGCAAATTCCATGCAGAAAGGAACTCCCTGCTTGTAAATACTTGTTATTGTTGTTGTTTTTTTCAAATACAAAATGTCAACATTAGTAAGGATTTTAGACAATTGTATTTTTGAGGTCAGGTTGTAAAGGTCGACTGTAATATTCAGGGAAATAAAAATCCATGTGTGTAATGGGAATTTTTTAAAATCCCATTACACACAGATTGCGCAATGTGAAACACCGCCATCTAGTGACAGATTGTAGAAGCTGCAGTGATTTTTTTACAAACAAATATCCTGTGTTAACGGGTTTATTTATTGAACAGTACTTTAGCAATCAAAACCAGGCTTTCCTTGCTGAACCAATGTATACACTTACAACATTCAACTTGTTATATATATATTAGGGTGGTCCCAAAATACAAACTTTTACTTTTCCAAGGTGCTTCTTCATTTATTTATTTTTTGTTCCATTTGGGGAAAAAATAAATGGGGTGAAATTTCACAAGATTTGAAATATATTAACCACTGCCGCTCAACTCCTGTTTTTGTGCCCTGCAAGTGAAATTTTGAGTTCTGATTCTGTCATTGCCAAGGCCACCAGCGAGACGTTAGCCAGAAATCTGTGGTATCTGAGTAAACCATTCTAATTTTCAGTGGAAAGTTGTATGGACATAAAATTTGGTACAAAAAGTTTTGTTTGCAAAATGAACAATTTTGTCAGAAAGCACCTTAAAAAAAGTCACTGCAGAGGGTCACCCTAATATATATATATACTTTTAAACAGATAATATCATCCATACCTCTAAACACAGCTCAGCAAATGTGTCAAAAGTATTCACATTCATTACTTAAGTAGGAGTAGAGATAGGCTTTAAATAATCACTTTTGTAAATAGGAGTATCAGCTCAAGCTTTTTACTCAAGTAAAAGTGTAAAAGTACTGGTTTTAAAACTACTTGAATTGTAAAGGTCGACTGTAATATTCAGGGAAATAAAAATCCATTAATGATAAAAGTTTTGACTGCACAACAGGAGCCTACCCCACCTTCTCAGAAGTATTTTTTTCTAAAGGCAATAAGGACTAAAATGAAAATGAAATAAAAATGATTATTTTTTTATTGTAAGGAGTAGAAAGTACAGATAATTGTATGAAAACAGAAGTAAAGCAGAAGCAAAAAGTTGACTAAAAAGTATAAGTACTCCAGTAAAGTATAAACAACCAAATTTTCTGCTTAAGTAAGGTAACAAAGTATTTCATCACTTCTGCAGCTCAGTCACATTGCAGATTTGTGGTTTTTGATGAGTGTTACTCAATAACTGCACACTGTAAATCTAATCATCCTTAAGCAAAAATACCTTAAAATGTATTTGAATTGGAGGATTTCAAATAAAGTGTGTGAAGAAATTGAACATTTTTAAAGTAAAGTAATACTGGGAAAACATACTGGACAGCTTTTTATAACCTATGTTTGTGGATGCTATAAAGGGAAAACAGGCCCATCAAAGAATCACTTCTAATTTTAGTTAAATGTGTTTTAAAAGTTCCATCATAATACATCCACTTTTCTTTGGCCTTCTAGCTTAATTTTTTAATTGATTCCTTGAATCATCAGCCTCCCTATTATCTCCTTCATTCCCTCCCATCTCCACTTCCCTCCACATCAAACATCACTGTGATTTGTTTTTTGTGTTAACTTGCTGTCCAGGAACTGAAATAGAAAGGGTGAAGTGCTTAAGAGCCATGCTGTTTGACATTACGTATGACTGAGACGAATCAAAATGACTGCAAATCAGTACCTCAGAATTCATGTTGAGTTTAATCATTGCCAATTATTGATAATAAACATTATTTGAAGTTAGAAATTTTACTTTTTTTTCTAGTGATGTAAAAATGGACATTCTCTGAGTGCACTGACAACCCTTTATGCAGAGTCAAAGACTGACTTCACATCATCATTAATACATTTCTAATGCTTTACTCTGGAGGTTTAGAAAAGCCTGCTTGAAAACCTTTTATGGTTTTCAGAAAATGGACTCACTAATCACCCATTAGTAGAATTTAGATACTGACCTCAACCAACAAATGGAAAACAGCACCATGGTGTTAGAGAATACCATTGTTGCAGACAGATGAAATTTTAAAGACATAAGAGTTTGTAAACAAGCAGGGGGTGAATCAAAGGATTAAATTACTGTAGTATCAGAGCGTAGAATATAGGGTATCAGGAAATATTGACTAGAAAAGTGAATGTGCAACAGGCAGGGCTTTTCTCCTGCATTATGTCATCGGAGCCTACTTTGAGCCCTGGATATCTCAGTAACTGTGAGAAGTCTTAGTGAAAAAGGGAGGGTGAAGTAGATACACAGACCGATAAGATGGTTAATGGGTGTGGTAAAGCAGAAAAGAAATGTGAGACCTTAAAATAAGAAAAAGAAAATATAACGTACAAGATAAGCTACAAGTTCAAACCCTTAGAAGGTGGATGTTGCACAAAAGCTATGTTTACATCTGTTACCATAATGTTTTATCAGACCAACCTTTACCAATGCAGGTTTATTGTTTTTAATAAAACAACTTGTTTTTATGACATCGTTTATCTGATATGATGGCTTTGTGCGGCACATTGACTGAAAATGTTTCAAGGTTATGGCAGATTTGCAGCGTAGACAAGACATTTATAGCCACAACCCAACATTGAGCAGCAACAACTTTTTAAGATGTTAAACATTTCAAAACATTTTTGATAAAAACCATGCATTTTTTTATTTGTTAGCAAGCAAGCAGCTCTGCTCGTTCTTCAACATCTTGGAAGCTGTGTTTGTCAAGTTCACTTTTTGTTGTTGCTTTTATTTAGAAGGCACAGATTCTGAATCTGAAAATTTCAATTCTTTTGACCATAAAATTAATTTCTATTTTGCTTCTGTCCATTTTTAATGAACTTTGGTCCAGAGAAAACAATGGCATTTCTGGATAGTTTACACATAGGGCTTCTTCTTTGATTGATAGTGCTTCAAGCTGCATTTGTGGTTAACAAAGTGAACGGTGTTTACTGAATCCCATGCAGTGATGTCCGGAACATCAGACCTGTCTTTAATGCTTTGCCACCCGAGGGCCTGAAAGTCACAATTATCCAATATTGACATTTAGCCTTATCTGGCTAAATGTGGCTTATGTGGGATATTGAAATTCTTACCAATTTCTGTTGAGGGACATTATTCTGAAATTGTTCAACTGGTTTTTGATGCAGTTTTTTAGGTGAACTACTGATTACGTCTGAGGGATACTTTTATATGTGGTCCTCCAGGTGGTTCGAACTAAGGCCTATTAACCTAATTTGTTGCAAAATACTCATCAGGCTACTCCTTATTTGAATCATTATTTTTTTCCCCTGTCCCTACTTGAGATTTGTTGCCACCATCAAATTCAAAATGAGCTCTATTTTAAAAAAAAAAGTGTCACAATACTTTGTGAATTAAAATGGGTTTGAAAGTTTCAAATCATTGCATTGTTTTTATTTATGTTTTACACAGTGTGGTTGCAACTATACACCCAATTTGTGATTTGATAATATCAGTTAATTTTGTAATCTGATTTCATAATCCAGATTACACCAGAATCTGTTATTATCTACCCTATTGAAATCGTGGCTATCACTTCCTACTTTAGAAGCCAAGTTTGGGCATATTAGTTAAGCAGCTTCAAAACTAAGGTACATCGAGTACTTTGTGCACAATTTAGCAAAATTAGTCACTGTGGAAAATATGATGAAATCATAAAATCACGGTTGCATCTTCACTTTGTTAAAAACACCCTAAATCGAAGCAAAGGTTCTCCTTCCACGGCTGCTGCAACGTGGGGTTTCCCAGCGCCGACTGCAGGGTTACCGCGCCCATCTCGTCGTTCGATGGCCGCACGAGACTCATCAAACTCCGGGCAGGGCAGCTGTTAAGGCTCGGCAAAAGGTGAAACTGCCGGCTTTCTTGTTGACGAGGAAAAGCGGGGACATTTTAAATTGGCTGCTTCGACTGCCAGTGCATTGTCATCAACACAAGACTAGTGGGTGTGATTTCCCCCCTCCTCCTCCTCTTCCCTGGTTGTCAAGCTCCCCCAGCCGTAGCCTGCTTGCTTTCGGGAAGGGCTGCTCCTCGGAAAACTACGCTAGCTGGCTTAGCTAGTTAGTGAGCTAGCGTTGTGGTGCTCGTTGATGCGTGGATCGGAGGAATACACCGTCTCGTTTTCCAGTCAATGCCAAAGCGTAAAATCAGGCGAAGACTGAATCAGGTAAGGTAAAACTGAACAATCGTACCGCTCTCACGTATTTTGTTTCAATAATTAATAGCATTAGCTGATGAATTGTGGTCGAATCGGACTGCCCGGGGGTGGGGTAGCATTAACAGCGGTGAGCTAACGTTGAGCCCATTTTATAATAAGCGGACTCGAACTGAAATACTTGAGTTTTTGCAAACGGGGCTCATATCTTGATTTTGCAGATGAGCAGAGATTGCTTCGAGTTTTCGTGTAACTTGCATCCAGTCGATCAAAAAACATAGTTTTTTGTACTTTTCAATACGTGAAAACTGTTCTGGGTTTTGTTGAAATAACTTAAAATGTTGGCCAGGCAGACTGCTGTCACTGACGGCCCTCTGGAGGTGCTCCTTGGCCTAAAACACGGATCTGTAAACTACTGGGTGGTTGTGTCAGAAGGAAGACAGCTGAAATAAAATGAATGCAGACATAAATATATATAGTTTTAATAACAGTGTAGCGGGTTTTTGTCTTGGGTATTAAATGTAAGAATGTTGCTGAGGATTTCACTCACTGGGTTGGGCTAAAATAATAAAAGTCCCGTAAACAAATTTACCGTCAAATGTTGGTAGATGACGGAAGCAGATCATCTGCTGTCACAAGTTAGCTCTTACGTCCATTATGCCCCTCTTAAGTTTATACATATATATATGTATGTATATTAATATATTGTTATTGTGGGCGCGTTAACACCCATTTTTGACAAGCCCAATACATTAGCCTGCTATGCAGCGTCTTAGTTTTGTTGAAATAGTTTTTTTGTATGCAATTCAAAAGTGGATGGGTAATTTACGTTATGAAAACATTTCAGACAATGTTACTGCATTTGTTGCTTGAAGTGAAACAGGCCATCACTGCCCGACCTTGCAGTTTTTTTTCCTCGCTTTTTTTTCTTCATTTTTTTACAGGCTCGAGTTCGTTACAAGATTAAATCTGGTAAAATATACGAACCGGGCGTAATTAAATCAGGAACGGGAACTGTAGCCTTTAACGAGATTGTTAGTATGTGAGTAAGTGGATTTCTGCAGGCCAGTAAACAAGACGATTTCTGAGTTTATCCGGTGCTGGCTTACGAAGAGCTAACTAGCACTCGGTGTAATTGCGGAAGAGCGGCGGAGGCTTTTCCTGAAGTGGCCGTGGTTATATTTTCTTATTTTATACGAGGCGACAAAGCTATTTGGTTTGCATGTAGTGGAATTAATAGAATCTTAAGCTCTCCTTTTTCTTTTCATAGAAGAAACGTCGACACAAACAATAAATTAGATCTACATGTTTGTACCAAATAATGAGCTCTGCCCTGCCTACAGGCCTCGTCGTCAAGTCTGTTAGCATCGGCGGCTAACTAGCAGTCTGCAAGATGGCGTTTAGCCGCATCCTCTCAGATTTCCATCAGTGCGTATTAGCATTACTAGCGTCATTAGCACTACCCTGTGCACTGCTAACTAAATGTAGACATTTGATTAGACCTAATACTAACATTTAATATATCTCCACGTTATTACATAAAATAAATTATGTAAAATGTCCGTCTTGAAATGGCTACTCTATAGGGACAACAAACTAACTGAAAGGGTTATCTAATAGACATGCAAATGATCTGATTTGTTTGTACCAGTGTTGTAGGCAAATCACAATGCTCCACACAGCTAAATACACCTCAGCTGTTTGTACACTGAGGGTAGTGCTAGGTAAATATAGGCAAAGCAAACTTAAAAAGATATATCTAGTTTGTTCATGTAGCTGATATTTTATATTTATATCTGTTACAAAAACAACTTTTTTTACACTTAAATGTAGCACCTTTTATAATATCTTTTAATCTGCTTCCACATATCCATGGATTTCTGCTGAATGTACATTGGCTTATTAGTTCGTCAGAAAAAGAGCCCAGAATCTAGTCATACTGGAGAACTGAGCAGTGATGATTATCAGCAGCTGGAAATCCAGGCACTTTCTCAAAGCAAGTGCCTGGATTTGTTACGTGTTTTAAAGAATTGAGATTAGATTCATCCTTTTTATAATTCTGAAAACATATTTTTAATGTCTAGTCTGGCTTTGCTACTATTTATGTTAGTGGGCATGGATAGGATTAGAGACTCACGGACTGTGGATTTCAGCTTTTAGGATTATAGAGTTGCTCAGTGATATTGCTGGTTATGGCTTTTTTCCATGATCCAGCTTTAGACCTGTGAAACATTGCATTATCAGAGTTTAAAAGTACAGATAATCCAGTAGGTCCCTTTCGAGCAGATGTTGATACACTGCAAGATATTTTAGTTTCTAAATTGGCTGAAAACACAAGAGACACCCTCAGTAACAGGAGACTCATTTAACGGATTTGAAAACAGCTAGTCCTAGCTATGTCTCCAATCTGTTTGCCACTGCTCATTGTTTATCAGGCAGTCAGCTGACCCTGATCAGGCGCTTGGAAAAGAGAAGTGATGAGAGAGAGGAACTAGTGAACTGCAGGCATCCACAGTCCTCAGTAGGAAGTTTACAATCTTCTGAAATTTGGTTACTCCTAAATTTAAAACTCTAAATTAATAACTTAAGAGCATATCACAATATTTTCGCCAATTGAATTTTGAGTTGTGTCAGTCAGCAAAGATTCTTATTAAATTATTGACCTTCCAATCAGCTGTTTATTAAAAAAAAGCTATTATAAAAAGGGCTTAAAACATTAACTATTAAGAACTGCAACTGAAAGCTTCAAGATTTATACAAGGGTCAGGAAAAACTTTTTTATTCATTGAACTTCCATATTTCAGTTTAAAGCCACATCAAACCCAGATAAAAGAGCTTTGCACCTTTGGCTAATCACAGATTAATACCCTGAAAACATTACATGTGAGGACAGTAAACGTATGTATGTTCTGCAAAATGAGTTGGAGGAAACACAGACTGCAGTGCAAAATAAATGAATGTATTGATTTTTGCCAAAGACATTTGCATAAAAATGAGTCCTTAAAAACACCATATATTGATTCCGGGTACTAAAATAGCATGTGATTTTCCTAATCTACTTTTAAAACAAAAATTTCTTACAGGTACGTTTTCAGAAACAACCTTTATAATTTAGTTTGAAAATGACCATTTTTCTCTGCTGGCTACCCTTTGTATAGGTTTGGCGTCACTATGAAATATAGGCATTCCCCTTTTTAAATATACACTGAAATTCCTGATGACATCGGTCCAGACCAATAAAAATTAAGTTTTCAAACTTGCACTCTTGTAAACTTAACTAGCTTGTTTCTAGCCAGTTGATAAATCCCCAAATTTAAACAAACTACATGTCATTTTGAAGCTTTTGAGATGTAGAATTTTAATATGTAAATAAGTTTTCTGAAAATAGAACCTGGCACAATTGAAAATTGCAGAGGTCCTCAAGGTGAAGATGGCATTGTACTGTGGATGATGCTAAATAATAAATACATTCCATGACACGTTTATTATAAGATTAATGAGTGTAAGAAGATAATATGTGTCAGAAAGGTCAACCTATCAGCAAATCTAAAAGGTGATGTAGGGCAGTAAAGACGATTGACAGTCTTGTCCCGCAGCCTTCGGTGACAAAGGTATACTGACTGAAATACACCAGGTAAGGTAACTGGGAAGGCAAAATTAATGGTCTTTTGCTATTTAGAATGTTAAATATTTCTGAATTTATTGTGTTGCCTTAGCTAAAGAATTTATGTAAGAACTTTTTAAAAAATATTCATCAAATGTTTCAGATAAGAAGTCTAATATTTAAGTTTGTTTTTGAGTTATATTATTTGGAAGTCCATGCATAATACAGAGTTTTATTTTATTACAGGTAATTTGTGAATGATCTTAGGCAATTTTGTATTTGGACATAACTGTGTCTATTTACTTTAAGGTTTATAAATGTGTTTACACTGTGAGAACAAGGTTGTGTCACATAACTATAGTTTTTAACAGGTCAGTAACCATGTTGCAACTATTAACATCTGTGCAATTAATATCTATGCCTGTAATTATTTGCCACCATAATATGTCACAGTGGTACCTAATTCAAAATTATTTTTTTTGCGGCTTTAAATTATTACAGTAACTATACTCTTTGTGGCATTACATCAAAAGCAACATCTCATGGTATGAAAGGGATATAATTAGCAGCTAATAGATGCTTTTTTAAAAAAGCATATTAAACTGATTTGTATTTTTATTGGATTGGTTTAAGTTGTTTTTAGTAAAATACCTTTAAGTACTGTTCTGCAGACCAATTTAAGTTGATCTCTGATGTTGTAAATTATCAATTTAATGAAAGTCAGTTTCTCATAAAAACTTTCAAGCAAAATGCATGCTTTTTCTTTGAAGGTGAGATAAGCTAGTTTAAGTTTCTTACATGTCGGCCTAATCCATTATAATGACTTGAATTTAAATATATTTTATTAGATGAACTTTGTGAGGGTCTCAGGATCTGTATTAATATAAGTGGCTTATTGATCACTTGGCAAAATTTCTGAGTACCCTGGGGATTGAGGTCAACAGGATAATGACTGCTTTTTGGATCACTGGAAAGTCATGCCTTGACAGGATTTGTCTGGCGATCTGAATTGTGTGTCAGGACACACTGACATTGAGGTGTGAATATACAAGTACACAATTAGCTGTATGTAAAGTATTAAAAAAAAGTGTTTTTTTATAGTCTAATAAAAATAAACAAGTACTTCTCTAGTTGTATTTGTTGTCAGAACTCACCTAAAATATCCTGATGCATCTCAGTAATCCAGGTAGAAAAAGAAAAAACAAAGTAGGTCCTCTGGAGAAGTTCTTCTTTATTGAAACGTTTCGTTTCTCCTCCAAGAGACTTCTTCAGACTGAAGAAGTCTCTTGGAGGAGAAGAACTTGTCCAGAGGACCTATTTAATATTTTCTTTTTGATTACCTAAATATGTATTATTGCTTTGCAAATTAAAATTTGTGTAATGGCATGCTTTTGTTTTATATTTTTCCAATTTATATATGTTTCAGATCAAGTGCCCTGGTAGCTGGAGAAAGGTAATTAAAAAGGAAGAATAAAATGAGTGAACTGGACCAGTTACGCCAAGAGGCAGAGCAGCTCAAAAATCAGATCAGAGTAAGTAAAAACTACATTTTAACATTGTAGGTTGTTTCCTGTTAAATGCACAAGTTAAGCGTATAAACGTAAAACTTGAAGCAACTTGAAGACATTTGGCACTAAAAAGATGATTTTTCTTTTTTTTTAGGATGCTAGGAAAGCATGCGCAGATGCCACACTATCACAGGTATCTTTTAGCTTAATATTTGCCTGTGGATGCAAAGCTGCACGGTGAATACATTGTCTGAAATTAACTGGAGCGCAAAATGGTTTGCAGATCACAGCTAATATTGACCCCATTGGGCGAATCCAGATGCGTACAAGACGAACGCTGCGAGGTCATTTGGCTAAAATCTATGCCATGCACTGGGGAACAGATTCCAGGTAAATTAAAGTCTAATTCTAATTTTATTTGACTGCCTTGGACTTTTCTTTGTCTTTGCAATATTTTTTTCCTAATAATGATCATAAAATATTTTAACATTGGATAAAAGCAAGTGTACAACAACTGTTTAAACTGTTGTACTATTTATATTGCTGCTTTTTTGTAGGCTCCTGGTCAGCGCCTCTCAAGATGGCAAACTCATTATTTGGGATAGCTATACCACAAACAAGGTGTGTTTTTTCCCATCTCTATCTAATTGTATAATGTTGTAAAAGTTTGGTCCTCAATCATGACAGCCTTTAACTTAAGAAGCTTGGGTCTTGTTTTGACAAAAAACAAAAAAGGCTTGATAATATACAGTAAGTTGATGAATAAAGCATAGCCTTGTATTTTTTGTGACATTTTCAGATTGTGGAATTTAATCTAGGGTGGCTCAGTTGGTAGAGCTGATGTCTTTCAGCAAGAAGGTTGCAGGTTCAAATCCCGGCCCGGGACCATTCTGGGTGGAGTTTGCATGTTCTCTCCATGCATGCGTGGGTTCTCTCCGGGTACTCTGGCTTCCTCCCACAGACCAAAAACATGACTGTTAGGGACAATTTAGAGTTATCAATTAACCTAAGTGTGAGTGAGTGAATGGTTGTTTGTCTCGTTTGTCTGTATGTGTGGCCCTGTGATGGACTTGCGACCTGTCCAGGGTGTACCCCGCCCCTCGCACTGTGACTGCTGGATATGGGCACCAGTGACCCACGCGACCCTGAAAGGAATAAGCGTGTACAGAAAGTGGATGGATGGATGGAATTTAATCTTTGAATGCTTTTTTTTTTTTTTTTAAACCAAAGCAGTTGTGCTGTTTCAGGGCAGATCTAAAACCAGTTTTATGTTAGTTTCAGTTTTAAACTGGTTTGTTTTACCATAGCCACATCATTTGACCCTTTAAACACCACTTTAAATATATGTTTAACACATCCTCCAGTGTAATCTGCCTCTCTGTAGGAGATCACATTTCAAAAAAAGGATTTACTCTAGGCAGATCAGTGTCTGATTTTACCTGCAAATCTGTGCCTTAATGTCACACTGGTAGTCTAAAACAATAAACACACATTTTCTTCACTTTCTCCTTTGTCATCACTCTGATCTAAATCAGTTGTTGGATTGACCAAATATGTTGTTCAGTGAAAACATGAATGTATGAACTGCTATGGCCTGGGATTTATCGCTTGTCCTTTGCAGTATTTATATTGTGCTCACTGATATTTCAATAGGTATTATTTTAAATATATATATTGTACAGCCCAAATCGACATTTGAATTTAATAGATTCAGTTTCTTTCATAACTCTGCTCTCTTTTTTTGTTGTTGTTGTTATTGATAGGTTCATGCCATTCCACTTCGATCTTCCTGGGTCATGACTTGTGCATATGCACCTTCAGGAAACTATGTGGCCTGTGGTGGCCTAGACAACATCTGCTCTATTTACAACCTGAAAACACGCGAGGGGAATGTACGTGTGAGCCGTGAGCTCGCAGGACATACAGGTATAGGATTTTGTTTCTTTTACTTTTTTTTTGGTTATGTACCTTTTGCATTTTTTAAACCAAAACAATACATTTATTTACAAACATCCACTGCCCATTTAAAATCTAAAACTTCTCCAATGATTCTCATATCAGGTTACCTCTCCTGTTGTCGCTTTCTTGATGACAACCAGATTGTTACAAGCTCTGGAGATACCACTTGGTAAGGAAAATGATAACCAAATCTGCTAAGTCATTCTCAGGCCAAACATTTTTGTGTGAAGTGTTGAAGGAATGGAAAACACTTGATAAATATATCTTTTAAATATCTTTCAGTGCACTTTGGGACATTGAGACAGGCCAGCAGACGACCACATTTGCTGGCCACACAGGTGATGTAATGAGCCTGTCTCTGGCCCCCGACTCACGGTTATTCGTCTCTGGTGCTTGTGACGCCTCTGCTAAACTCTGGGATATTCGAGAGGGCATGTGCAGACAGACTTTTACCGGTCACGAATCTGACATTAACGCCATCTGTGTAAGTTATTTAGGCTACGTGACCCAATTTTTATATCATTTTAAACAATTCTTCACTTTTTGTTGTACATCTATTATGTGTTAATACTTTTTTTTGTATACATACATTGTTTTCTTTAGTTTTTCCCTAATGGCAATGCCTTTGCCACGGGTTCTGATGATGCCACCTGCAGGCTGTTTGATCTGCGGGCTGATCAAGAATTAATGATCTACTCTCACGACAATATCATATGTGGCATTACCTCTGTTGCATTCTCAAAAAGTGGCCGCCTTCTTCTGGCTGGCTATGATGATTTCAACTGTAATGTGTGGGACACACTAAAAGCTGACCGTGCTGGTGAGTAACGGCAGACCTGTGACCATGCAGCTACTTGTTAGTTTGATTAAGTGTTCTTGTCTATTAGACTTCAACTGTTTTTTTTTATTT
Source organism: Anablepsoides rubrolineatus (assembly GCA_031762495.1). Classification (NCBI taxonomy): domain Eukaryota; kingdom Metazoa; phylum Chordata; class Actinopteri; order Cyprinodontiformes; family Rivulidae; genus Anablepsoides; species Anablepsoides rubrolineatus. The sequence goes on along the minus strand of JARVGW010000682.1, from coordinate 11,740,597 downwards.
TTTTATTTTTAGGTGTGTTGGCTGGGCATGACAACCGTGTTAGCTGCCTGGGGGTTACTGATGATGGCATGGCGGTTGCAACAGGCTCCTGGGACAGTTTTCTGAAAATCTGGAATTGAAGCCTGTAGGTTCTTTTTTTGTTGTCCTTACTGAGCTTTCTAAGGCTACATTTACACTGCAGGCAAAAGTGACCCAAATCAGCAATTTTTTTTATCTTCCCCATATCAGATTTTTTTTTCCAGACAGTCTGAATGTGACAAATCAGATTTTTCTGTTTGTTTGTTTTTATCTGACCCAGGTCTTTTTCATATGTGGTGCTAAATTATAATGCATAGCCAATGTTTTTCAAAGTGATCTCAGCCTCATCGTATTGATACTAACAAGATGAGATTCTCGAGAGTTGGTTTCTACTTTCAGTTTTTTTCTCGGCTGAGTAGGCAGGAAGTGGTAAGATCAAATATAAACAATGGATGAAACAAGAAGAGCAGATAATTTATTCATCCTGATTGCATGACAACTTCAGAATAGATCCACACATGCTAACTTGTAGCATCCTTATTTACTTTTGTAAACACAACCATAGCTGTCTTTGTTCATGCAGGTTACTTTAGGGCTATGGACTGCTCCCACCTGAATCTGTTGGCAGTCGCATTTCAAATTTTAATGTGAAATAATTTAATTGGAGCAAAACAAAAAAAATCTTATATAAGCTTTGAGACCTGTAGTGTGAAAGTACCCTGAGAGTTCAAATGACCAAAGGTTTAAGCTGTTTCTGGTTTTCGATGTTGTGTTAACTTTGACTTTCCTTGTCTATATAATTTTTAGTTTTATCTCTGTTCAGCATAAAAATTAGTGGAGCGGACATTGTTTTCCTAAATCAATATAAACAATGTTACAATTTGCAGCATGTTTTCTGTGAAAAAATAGGCTACATTACTTTTATTTGTGCACAAAGGTGTCATCTTTTTTCTCCCTCACCGTAGGTTGTCTCGTAAAAAACAACAACAACAAAAAAAACGTCCGGACATAAAATGAGCAAATAGCCTCCCACCTGAACTTATAGTTTAGTTGTTGGAAAAATTGATCTGACGGGTAGCTACACTGTTTTCTGGATTAGATTTCTAAGACGTCTTGTGAAATAAGTTTAAACATAAAAGTAAAAAAATAAAATAAAACTGAACTATGCGTCATCCATGGACATAAGTAGGCTAATCTGATTAAACGGCCATTCAGAATAAAAATGTGTCATGTAAACACTTCATCTGATCATCTGATCGTGCATGTCTTCTGACTTTCATCCAGTCCTGTTCCCTTTTATGTCCTTCGTTCTTGGTGTTCAGCTCAAGCTTGGTCTGTCTGCTCCAAATCCATTTTTAAACAGAATATTTCCTCTTCTGTTTGACACAAGTTTTGCTGAGTGATATTCCTGCATTTTATGAGCTCACGTTAGGCTTACTGTTTGTATCAATGGGCCAAAAGCAGCAGAAAGTGTCCATAGGGTGGGATTTCTACCGCCCCAATGAGACTCTAATCAGAGAAGTTTGTAATACCGATTAATGCCAGCAGGGGGAGTATAGATTAACATGATGGGAACGCAGGGTGTCAGACTGTACCGCCCTATGACTGTATATAAGTAAAAACCTGAGTTTTAATCACTGAAAAACATTTCAAATTCAATTTATATTTGTCAAAACAATTGAAAAGCACACAGAACAAAACAACACACGGCAGGCTGCGTAAATAAGCATTTACATTGTTTATTAAGAGGAACTACTTTGTGGGGTGAACTATTATTGTATTATGTGGGGCTGTGCCCCACCTGCCCCTATGGACGAGCCGCACCCGCTGTTCAGTATGCTTTTAAATGTACTCACATCAAAATACCCTGTGGGCAGGCCAGCACAAAAACCATCAACTTTGGGTCTTCAAATCCTAAATGTTTTTCTTTCTTTCCCAGATGTTCTTTTAACTCCAAAGTTGACTGGAATACCATTACAACTTGAGAATGTTCACAGCATCTTCTTCAACACTGTTTAAACTGACTTGGACACCACAAAAAAAAAACAAAAAAAAAAATACGGAAGGAAACCAATGCCTTTCCTACACAAAGAAGAGCACAATTGTTTATCACCTAGTTAAGAAAGGATCTCCTGTGGTCTCAAATCAGAAACTTGTGCATTCCTTCTTGGACCATTTTATGTTACCTTGAAAGAGAAAAACAACACTATCATCCCATGCAAATGTGTGCGTCTTGAAAGCAAATGTTGGAGTGTAATTGTACAAATTATTTAACTTTTTTTTTTTTTTTTTTAAGATTTCTATTCTGATGGTTTGTTATTCTTGATGGCTTTCTCTTTGTCATATTACTTTAGTGGTTTTTAGTATGTTTGAATTACAGCTTGTCCTTGTAATTCAGGTAAATCATAGAAGATGAGAAAAACATGCAGAAGTAAAAGCTTGGATCATATTACACGAGCAGCTTTTGAAATGTCCATTATGTATTTATATTCTAGCTGTTTTTGTTCCATCACAGCTTTTTGCACATGAAGCTTTGCCTCTCAACTAATACTATGTTAACTAACCAAGCACATGCTATAAGTTATGAATGCTCATTCCAGTAAAAAAAAAGGAGAAAAAAAAGTTATGAGGAAAATTATCCTGTTAAACCCCATAATTCTTGTATATGCCTTCTGGCAGGATAGAGTGGAATAGTGAGGTAGTTGCCAAGATTGAAAAAAGGCATGGCTTGAATTTACTATACAGAAGGGGGTTGTGTTCTGTATCCACTTAGAAACACCTCATTTAACTAAATACACACTTCCTTTGCTTGGGACTGCAGTTACAACTCTGTGAATGAAATGTACAAATCAATGTCTGAAAATAATGAGCTGACATTTTAAGTTAAAACATTTAATTTTGTCTGCCATTAGTTAATTTAGATGTGCATGCTGTAGACTTGCTTTCAATGGTGCAAAAAATTTCTAGATATTTTTTTTTTGTTCTTTTTGTTACCAAAAAAAGGAGAGTAACCTATTGATTGAACGTAATAGAAGCCATTTTTTGGCTCAAACTCTGCATACATCATGTACTAATACTGGTAATGCCATGCACCAGAATGATGAAAGACTTAATATTATCTTCATACTTAGTGTAAATTATGCTTACCAGTTCTATTGATGCCAATTTTTGTAATTCTAACAATCATTGTATGAATTCTGTCCTTGACAAATCCTTCTCTCTCTCTCTCCTTCCAATCTTCACTCTCAAAGGAACAAAAAAGTCCTCACATTCTGTCCATACTAAAACTTTTGTATATTTTTTTTATTTTTTTGGTCTTAAATTGAAAATCGGAGCATCTGAATGACAGCATTTCACTGTATACAGAAGCACTTTTGTTAAGGTTGTGAGATATTTTCACTTTTTTTTTTTTTTTTCTGCAATGATGTACAATAAATGTGATGTAATCGTGTGTGGCCACAAGTGAAAATGCAATTCAACTGAGATGGACTCCCTTTTCTCTTTCCATTAATATTATAGAGCTCTGCACCCTTATGTACCTTTCCACTTTTTGTATTTCATTTCAGTCTGTTGGTGTTTCACGGTGAGCTGGATGCAAGATAGATACTGTACTAAATTGTACTGTTATTGATTGAAAAATGTAATAAAAAGCTGTTTGAGATCCCTTTTTGTTGTCATGAATCAAAATGTGCTTATCATTCTATTTTAAATTATAAACTTGGCTTAATGTTTTAATGATTTTGTATCATGTAAATTTGCAGTTAAGACGAGGTAAATAAAATGAATACCTTAAAATGTTTATTGACACAACTTGTATTATGAAATTTCTGTAACTTAAAGTGTACAAGTTCTGCATTAAGTTTTATTTTTTAAAAGCTTTTGTTGAAAATAATAAAAACATTTATTTCAGCAAAAACACTGGTTTAAAACAACAAAAGCATACATTGAACAAAACCTTGAAAACAATATAGAAAGGAATTAAACGTAAAAGTAAAAAATAATCTTATTTTGAGTAACATTTGCAGTTGTATTTATGTAGTACTTATGCCTGGTCCGACAAAACGACAACAAAAAAAGTCCAAAATATGCTCTGTCAAATATGTCACTTCAGTTTAAAATGATGGGATTCTTTAAACTATTTTCAACAGAGCAACAACCAGAAGCTGTCCATAAATATGTATATAAATACATATCTATGCCATATCTATGAAGCTGTTGATGAGGTAAACCTCGCCTGGTCGACATGCATTAAAAGCAGGGGTGCTAAAAATGAAATAATAAAAAAAAAGTATATGTATGTTGTTTACAAATGTTTTCTACAGTGCGATAGAATATATGCTTAAAAACAAAAAAAAAACTTAATAGTCCAGTAGTTTGTCTAATAAATATTTGTAATAGACAATTAACACCCCCATTAAATGGTCTCGTCCTAACAAATGACGTATTTCCTGCTTCACTTTAGAAGCCATTTTGCTAGGCCTCGCATGGTTTTACCTCGTGAAAAAAAAAACATTAAACCAAAATACGTCTCTTATTTTGAATGCAAGCGAAGACGTGTTCTTCGTTAATGTTCTTTAGGTTGCGAAAGTTAAAGGGGTTGTTTTAGTAGAATTTGTTATCGGGGGAGGGGGGATTGTTCGCGGTTTTGGAGTGATTGTCGTCCGGTGTTGACGACTCAGCTCACCGTCGCAGCGAACAAAGAAACGAGAGGGCGCAGATAGCACGCTACCTGCAGCGCTGTTTCAGTTCAGTAAGGAAAGGTTCTGATTGAAGGAGATAATGGCCGAGGGTTATATTCGAGTGGCAGAGGAAGAAAACGAGGAGCCCATGGAGATTCCTGCCGAGGACGACGGCACTGTTCTGCTCTCAACAGTGGCCGCACAGTTCCCCGGGGCGTGCGGCCTGCGGTTCAGGAGTCCCGTGTCTCAGTGCATGCGCGGTGTGCGCCTTGTGGAGGGGATTCTTCACGCGCCAGAAAACGGATGGGGGAACATCGTTTATGTGGTCAACTATCCGAAAGGTACGCACAGCTGAAACCTAACACTCCACCGAGTCTGTAAACAGGTAGAATGTTATTTATAATTCATGTTATCGGATCAGCACTCACTCAGAAATAGAGTTTATGTGTTTAGGTTGTTGCAACAGACGATAAAATTAAACTATAGTTTTAATTTCATTTATTATATATTAAAATGTTTTTGTATCAACTTTTCAATAAACCAAAATGATTTTTTTATCTTATAAACACTAGAAATACAAATGACGTCAATACTAGTCAAACTGTTTTTTTAATGCAAATTCAAAGTTATATTAAATCACACTTATCATTTGCCATTTTCAGAAATATTCATTTAATATTCCAGAAGATCTTTCTGCTATTTTATGACAAATTGAGTTACAACACTTTATTACCATTCACAAAAGGAGCAGCTTAAAACATATGGGTCAATAAAACAAACTTTAAAAATTATTTTATCCAGATTCTGGTTTGATTTCATATTTTTTATAAGATGCTACGGTCACAATAAATTACACAAGTCTACAGTTATGGTAATAGTAATTTAAAAACGTTTATTAATATTGTCTCTCCCTTACCCCATTACATAATTGTTACTGCCTAGCTAGGCAGTTATTCAGTCTGCTGCTATAAAAAGTCTAAAACAGATTTCTCTAATCTAGCTTGATGAAAAATACACAATTAATTGTTAGATACTTTAATAACCTCACATAATGTTTTGATGGCAGTTCATGGCGTTGATTCTGTTTTGCTTTTTTTTTTTTTTAGACAACAAAAGAAAAATGGATGAAATCGATGCTTCTTCTGCCGTGAAAATGAAGAGGGGGGACATGAAGACGTCTGACTTGATTGTATTGGGTCTTCCATGGAAAACAACAGAACAGGACCTGAAAGACTACTTCAGCACATTTGGAGAAGTCATCATGGTTCAGGTACCGCGTGGAACGTTTCTAATTAAAACCTGCACACTTTGCATGTGGTACAATTGATGTTTACTTTGTTCTCTCAGGTGAAACGAGACGCCAAGACAGGAAACTCAAAGGGGTTTGGCTTTGTGAGGTTCACAGAATACGAGGCTCAAGAAAAGGTGATCTCCCAGCGTCACATGATTGATGGAAGGTGGTGTGACTGCAAGCTTCCTAACTCGAAGGTGAATATGGTAATGTACTTGCGTATACCCCCACATTGTGAATACATGTCACATAATATAATAACTCATTTTACCATGTATTATTTTTCTATTATTTGTTCATAGCAGGGTCCAGACGAGCCACTGAGAAGTCGTAAAGTGTTTGTGGGGCGTTGCACAGAGGACATGACCACAGATGATCTGCGGCAGTTTTTTATGCAGTACGGGGAAGTCACAGACGTTTTCATCCCCAAGCCATTTCGAGCTTTTGCTTTTGTTACATTCGCAGATGACCAGGTAATATGTAAAAAGTATTGAAAAAGATAAGCATTTTAGCGTTGCCCAGTCCATGATCATTGAATTTGTATTGTTTCTCCACAGGTTGCCCAGTCTCTCTGCGGAGAGGACCTTATTATCAAAGGAGTCAGTGTTCACATCTCAAACGCTGAGCCCAAACATGGAAATAGGCAGTATGATCGTACAGGGCGCTTCGGAAATGGTTTTGGAGCTCAAGCGTTTGGTGGCAGTCGCAGTGGGTTGGGGAGCAGCACAAACAGCAATCTAGCCAATTTTGGTTCTTTCAGTCTGAACCCTGCTATGATGGCTGCTGCTCAAGCTGCTCTTCAAAGTAGTTGGGGGATGATGGGAATGCTGGCTAGCCAGCAGCAGACATCCACCTCAGGCAGCACTTCTAGTGGGACAAGTTCTAGCAGGGACCAGGGTCAGTCTTTCAGTGCAGGCAACAGCAACTATGGCACCAGCTCGGCCAGTCTTGGCTGGGGCACGGGGTCAAACTCTACAACCAGTGGTAGTGGGTTTAGCTCGGGTTTTGGGTCCAGCATGGAGTCAAAGTCATCTGGGTGGGGTATGTAAGTTAGGTGTTTCTGTGGGTAAGTATTGTGAGAAAGATGAGTCTTTTCAAGTTTTTTTTTCTGGTGTTAATGCGTGTCTGAAAAGGTTTTGTGGAAGATGTTTTGTACATTTGGAGAGAAAAAAAAGCTAAAGATTTAATTTAGAAAGCGTTGAAGTGAGTTGTTTACCAGGATCTTTGACTAAAGTGCTATTTTTGATGTCTTGTTTGTTTGTATCTATTTCAACTGGATTCTCTAATGCATGTATTGTGAAATGTGATACCCATTTAAAAAAAATGCATGAATGTTTGCAGTTCACCATTATCGGCATTGTCATCAGCTTAAAAGGCAATCTTGCATTGGAATGAATCTGGTTGAAACTTAAATGTTTTTAAGTGCAACTTTATTTGCAGTCAAGTTCTGTGGAAAAGCCTTCATTGAAATCTCTTCTGCAGTTCACCTCTCTTCCATTTCCCTGCGAGGAAGCTCCTCTTTGGCAGCATTCTTGGAGTGATATCGCTATCATTCTCCTCCTTCCCACCTGTAAATGCAATGCCATCAAAGAACGGCTTCACTCGGCATGTTCTGAGAGACGGTGGGTGTTTTCACTTTTATCCACTTTTAAATGGAAAGAACTGCGCAACTGACATTTTAAGAACTGATGAGTGCGATTGAGGATGGCTTGTGGCGAAGAGTGAAGCGATGAGTGAGCGAACGGAGAGAGACGCGTGAAACGGACTGGTTGTGCGGTGAAAGAGCCCGAATCTGACTGCTTTCTGAGTGTGTGAGTGGAAGCTGCAGATGCTACGAGCGCCTCCCCTAACATGGACATTCTTTAATTAGTACTTCAAGATTTTTTTTTTTTATATTTGCAAGTTTCTCCTTACTCTTGAGTATGTCTGTCAAGTTCAGAAATATAAAAATGTAGTGGAATGCTGTGCTGAATTCTTGTATTTGCTTATATTATCTGATTTGAATGCTGTATGTTGTGTGCTTTCATGTTCTTGAACTGATCTGTAAGTGTGTACTTGATGTGGGTGACACCTGCTGAAGACTCTGGGGGACGCGAGTGATGAGATGTTTGAAAGTGGAGTGGTGTGTCTAATGGCTCCCAGTAGCTCTTTGTTGTTTGTGAGGTGTTTTTTTTAAAAGAACATGTCAAATGAAGGGAGTTCTCTAATAAAGTTCATTTAAATAGTTAACATAGCTGATACTGCTTGAGTCGGTTTGTCGAATCAAAAACATCTAATTCGATTCACATATCTAGGGACCTTGGGCTCTGCTGGTCGAGGTCTCCGTTTGAACCCTGACTGAAGTCTGTTCTGAAGGATGAAGATGGAATTTCCAACACTTTCAGTGTGTGGCCTCATACATGACTTGGGGTAGTACCTGTCTTTTTTTGCTGGTTTTGATGGCTTAAGAGTGAATGCTCTATTACCATCAACGTCTGTGGTTCGTGGTAAGTTCCTGGAAGATATCTCAATTTAAACCTACAACAGATTAACCAAGTAATGTGGCTTTTTTTAAAAAAAAATATATTTTTGTACTGTTCTTGGTAAAAGAAAAAAATAAAACTTATGTTACATTGCTAGAATTTGAGTTTTTATTTATTTTTAAAGATTGTTTCAATTTTTTAAGGTAGTATGCTTACAATTCTCAGGCTCCCAGAATTTGTGGGAAATATTTTTTTTTATAATTTTACATGTAACTTTGCAACCAGAAATGACACATTATTATAAATTGTACTCAAGCCACTGTGGCAAGCCTTAAAACAATTTTAATGTTTCAGCTTATATGGGTCACTTTATGCAGCTGCACCTCTAACAGATTGCGTTAGCAAGTCCAAAATGTTTTTTTGGTCCAAGCTGCAGATGGGATCATTTTAGTCTGGTTAAAGTACAATTTGTTTTTCCCAGTTATAACATTTACTTGAAATAAATCAATTTCCACTGTCTTGCAGCTTGCGTACTGGTCAGTCTTCATGTTTCTTTACAATGTTGGACACAATGAGACACTGCAGACTTCCTGTTACATGTCCTCAGTCTCTGCTCTCCTCTTCCCCGTACTCTTCTTTTTTAACTCCTGCTCACGAGCCAGTTCTTCACTTTTACTTTGTATGTAGATGGACTGAAATAAAGGCAAATTCAACATTACATTTGTTGTCTTCTGTGGAATATGTCAAGAGCAGTAAACTGAAAAATGCAATGACTGATCGTATCTACATGTTACTGTTCTGTGGTATTGAGCAACATTTACTACATATTAGTGGAAATTTGACCAACTCACCAGGGCAGTACTGCGACGGGCTACAAGCTTTACATCCTCTGTAGACACCGTGCTTCTTTTAGCATGCCTAAAGACAAATTGGAAATTGTAAAACAATTGTATATTTTTAGCTAAAGGCAAGAAAGCACAGGGT
>JARVGW010000682.1:11653222-11707617 GCA_031762495.1 Anablepsoides rubrolineatus | reverse complement strand
TATATACCGAATTTAACTGGCAGAAAAATCAAAAGTTCAGGCTCCAGAGCTGAGTGTTGATGGTTTTAATCAGCTGTATTTTGCCTGCCTGTGTAATTTATTCAATGAGGTTCAGCAACAGTGATAGTCAAGTCTATGAATTTATATTACAAGAGCGACCTCTGTTGGACATTTAGTGAACTGATTCTGCCATCTGTTAAACTGCGACTGAGTTTATTAATAAATATCAGCTCTGAACACTGAACTGATAACTTCATCCTTGTATAACTTGTAGCAAAGATTTATTCCTTAAACATTAACAACAACAAAAGACAGTTCAAATGGCTTTTGATGGATAAATATCAGCTGTGTCCTCATCAGGCCCACCTCGAACAAAGCAGGTGTCCATTTGGCTCAGGAATGATCTTATTGTTGTGGACCACACAGTCATTCTTTCTGGTCCTCTCCTTTCATTTCTTTGAACAGATGTGTATGTCAAAGCACCCTCAGGCCCAGCTGTCTCATCTTGCATCACAACGTAACTTCTCGTTTCTGAAACTTGAAAAATTGTTTTCCACTTGGTCCATCAGAGAGTTGGGATGTTTTACATTTTTGGGCTACTTGTTGAGAGACAGTCTCAGCACTGGGGTCCTTCAGGAGCTGTCGGCCTTCCTCAACCGCTGGTTGTGAAGACTTAATGAGTAAAAACTCCTTGTTTAGGACTTGATCCAAGAAATGGACAGGGTAATCAAAACTGGAAGACCTACAATTTAAGGGACAGGCTGCTACCTTACATGTAGCTGTAATGCCTGTGATCAGCCCTCCCACAGTTGGCCAGCCACTGTGAAATGTAAACAGTCAACAGGATGGAGCATCCTGTGTTTGTGTGCGTCGCAGACTGTTGTTTTGTGGAGGGTTGGGTGGCGGTGGAGCAGGGGGGGTTTACTGGCTGCTAAAGAGAGAATGAGCCCATGTGGAGCGTGCTAGCCCAGCTGTCACAGCTATAACCTCAGACTGGAGAGATCTCAGGACGTAAGCTGCACCCTGTGTGTGAAGTTGTGTGTTGTCACCCCCACTTTAACAGGCATTCTTAGCAGCCTCCCCCCCCCCCCCCAGCTTCCTTCCTTCCCTTTGTTAGGCCTGCAGGGCAGACTTTTTCAAGCTGAGCACACAAATGAATGCATATGAATGTGGGCTGTCATCTTTATTTGGCTGCTTTGCCAACACTCATTACAATTAACATGGGTTTTTACTAGAGGACATTTACTTTCACTTCCCCCCACCCTCATTACTATCTAGACATGGGGGGGGGGGGGGGGGATTATAGTGACCTCAGTCTGGGATAAATTTGAATACACAACCTGTTGCATACTAACAAGGGAACATAATACGGAGTAATGACTGACACGCTCATTTTTTAATGACTTGTTAGTCCTTGCAGTAATTTTAGCTACATGACTTTTGACGTGTACCTCTGAAGCCTGAAGTGGTTCCAGGTGGTTTTACATTTCAGGTGGTTTTACATTTCAAAGTATTTTTGGTAAAACATGCCTATCTGTGTTCAGTTTTCTTTTCTCACCCCCACAGCTGTTTTTTCATGCATGAGGTCAGTGCAAACACGGGAAGTGATGAGCGATCAGGGGGCAAAGTCAAACCAAAACCGAAGCTTTTCACGAGTAACGCCCTGCGTGTTTCCAGCTACATTCTCGCATTTCGTCTTTTTCTCAGACAAAACTTGTCGGAACGTGTTGTTCCTTTTGTTTTTCAGGGCTCCGCTGCACATCCCAGAGCCCACATAGGACAACAGACACCCACCCTGAGCGTCAGCGAAAAGAGGGGTTGTGTCTTCAGAGGTCGCATGTGGGCCTTTTTTAAAAAGAAAAAGACTGAAAACACACACACAGGCTTTCAACAAAGAGCCGACAAGGGACTGATGGATAAAGAAGCTACCACAGGATTCACTCACAGTTTGTAAGGTTAAAAGGATGTTGTTTTGATTGTGTTGTCATTGTCCCAGAGCTTTTGCAGAAACTTTGAAATGGGTGGTTTTTATTCAGATTTGTGTCAAATGTGTGAAACACGGTCATGTCTGAACACAGAGTGAGCGGAACTATGTCAGGGTCATACCTCCTGATTTTGTCTGCGCAAAGTTTTATTTTCCTGCTGTAAAACACAGCTTGTGTATTGTTCCTGTTATCAGATGATGACTTGCACAATTTTCTGTGGGTTTCTACCTTGTAAGCTCCTCAAAACGGCTTAAACACCATTAGGATTACCTCCAAAGCTTCAATGACTCTTTTCATGTGGTTCAAAAAACCACAAAAGGACTTCAAAGATTCAGTCGGAATCATTTTAGACTTTTTTCTCCCTTTCAAATAAAATGAAGTTTTATAGAAAATAAATCATTTGTTTGATTTAGTGGGCTTTATATATTACTTTTTTTTTATTGTTTTATATAAACAATTCAAGTCTTAACGTACAAAGTCCATTTAGTGCTCTATTTAGATTTAAGTAATTATATGGAACAGTTTCATCTTTCAAAGTACAGTTGTGAAAACCAGAAATCAACCTTTCAGTTTGGCTTGAGCCAAGTCCAAAACAATCTTTTGTCATCCTAAAATGACTCCAATCTCAAAAATTCTATCCAAATTTCTATTTCCTACTGATGTGACTTTAACATTGCACCGTTATTATATGTATAAATAGTTTTGCCAGCAGTGCCACAGGCTGCACAGGGGAGCCACATCTAGCCACACTTTGCTTCAAAGTAACCATAAATCTCTAGTTAGCTGTAACACTAAACTGACAATGTAAAGGTTATTGAAAATAGCCATGTGGTTTTATTTAGATTAGTCCCTTTTTAAGTCTTTGCCACATTCAGAGCTGTCAAAAACAAACTCTGTTTTTCCAAACTGAAAGAGTGAGCTGCAACAGGTTAGATATTATTTGTTCACAACCTGCCCACAGAACCGCTAATCGACATATCAGAACTATCCCTTTAAATGTTTCCACATCAGAAACGTTGACGGAGCATAATGGATCCAATTCAGCTGCATTTTCCACAGTAAATCAATAACTTGAATGTTTCTTCTGCCTGTCAGCTGACGATACACACAAACACGTGAATCCATCATTTCTTAACAAGAGTTTTAATTGCTCTCACTGTGAGTGGTGAAAAGCAGACACACACACACACACACCTACACACACACACACATTGGTAATTTCAATAGTGTTCCACTTCTCTGTTTGCTGATAGCACAAGAAGTGTGAGTGTGGGAGGGGGCGGCCGGGTTTGAATGACATGGGGTTGCTGCCTCGGCCGTTGTTCGCTGACCCACAAAATGCAGGCCCAGCCCCCCAGTGCGAGGCACCTTTGTGTTGTCATCACCCTCAGAAGCCCGGGACCTGAGGGGCGGCGATGGTGGGGGTGAGCGATCTGTGAGGCGGCAGTCCACTCTCCAGCAGGACACATGCTATGTGAGGTAAATGAAAAGAAGCTTGAATCGCAGTGAAAGCATTTCCATACTTGTGCGTTAGAGAGGGTGTTAACCTTTGACACCTTAGAGATGTGAATGACAACAGACAACCACTTCCCAAAGTCTGAACACTACACACTTGAAAATAACACCCAAGCGTATATCAGCATTTATTAAAAGCTCTAGAGACAGGAGCAAAAAAAAGGCCATGAGTGCTAAAGGTTAATGCTTTTTTTTTTGTTCATTTATACTCAAAAACTCTTGTCAGTAAAGAACATAAGGATCTTAAATATTTGTTTCTGTCTTGAGGGAATTCACTAAACTTGAGTTAGGTTAAGCGCTAGAATAAACCGAATAGCTACAAGAAGGCTGACATAATAAAAAGTAAAGGTCATTTATATCTAAAGTAATTTTTAATACAATAAATACAATAAAGTCTATCATCCAAGAATAATGTTTTTGTCTGTTTCTATTTGTGTGTTTGTGTACTATTTGTTAGCAAAATATCTCATGAACCATCTCAAACCTATTTATGTTAGCAAAGTATCTCATGAATGACTGGATGGTCTTTAATGAAGTAATTATTAGATGAACATCTACAGAAGATCCAATTCAGAATGTCCTCCTCAGCTAATCGACATCATCCAATAAAAAATAACTATAATTCAAACTTTTTAGCAACTAAAATTTGATGTGGTAGTAGCTGAGAGTCATAACAAACTCTGAGCTTGGCATTTTTCCATTTCATAAGATAACATAAAAGACTTTATGTTAATAACATTTATTGTATATTATCAATATAATGTGACTATAGATTAACCATGTTATTTTCAATGTTTTTTCAAAATTACAATTCTCTTAATTCTCAACCTGAAATTCTGACAAAAAAAAATGGTGGGCAATATTTACTTTTTTAGAGAGCATGTTTTTGGTAAATATTTCATTTCAGTGTCAATTTCAATATTTAGCTTTTTGTTCTAAGGGGTAAAAATGTAAACATGACATTTTGAGTTTAATGACAATTTTGCAGGCAGTTAAAGTGACAGGTCAGAAAGCCATAATTCAGCCCACACTTAACTTGTTAATCTTTTTTTCTCAACAGCATCTTTCATCCTGTCTGTTGTGTGAATAATGTCCGTGTATCGTAACTTTGGACAAGACAATGTTCAACCCTTCGGTCCGTTTTTTTTAAAGTTGGGGGGGCTCTTTGTCAGGATGGATGTCTGTCTTTGGCCCTCAGCCTGAGGGGGCTCTTCTTTCCAAGTGCACTCAGCTCCACAAGACTTGACTCTGACATTCCTCCAGATAAGAGTTGCTAGGTGATGCCTTTGTTAGGTTTTCTTTGTGGCCTCATATTCATACCCAAATTGTAAGGTCCTTTTGGAGGACTGTCTCATTAGTAGTCATATATTCATACCAAACCAGCCCCCCCACCCCCACTTGACCCCTCCTTTACCAGCCGTGGGAAAGACAAGACCTGGACGAGATGTGGAGGATTTAGGCAATTACGTGGAGGACGGTGAAATGATTGTCCAACTTAAACACAGTTTTGATGTTACCAAAGAGAAAAATATACACACAATTTGCACCTTATTCCATATCAAAATATTTACAACACCTTTGGGCAGAAAAGCACAATGGTGTGCATATGAAGACAAAATGCAAGTGTAAAAAAGAAAGACAAGAATTAGTTGTTTACAACCATACTTTTCAAGTTCAACAAGGATTCTCTGAACAAAAGAGAGCACACCAACCCAATTAAGACTTAAAACTAAAAGGTAATGCTTCAAAAACACTTACAACTCCATTTTTATTAGATGTGTCAAATTATAACACAACAAAGCCAAATTAAAATGGACTGTTCTTATTTTTATCAATTTAAATGGCAGAAAAAGAAAACAAAAAACATTGTTTTTATTCACTTATTAACTGAAAATATATTGAAGATGTCTTTTGTGTTTCACTATAAATGTACAATGGTGCTATAAATAAATAAATAAATAAATAAATAAATAAATAAATAAATAAATAAATAAATAAATTCCACACAATATCAAATTGCAAAAGGTATTAAAGCAGTCACAAATACATAAGTAAAATGAGCAAATAGTTGTGAATGAAAAAAAAAAGATAAATAAATAAAATTCAGGCACTGACATGTCAAGATATTGTTTAACTGTTGTTGACATCTGCCTTCACTTTAAACAATATAGAGGTTTATTTTTACAAAACTAATGGATAGTCAAACAAAATAAGCAAATGTTTTTAATTTGCTCATTATTTTATTATTATTATTATTATTATTATTATTATTATTATTATTATTATTATTATTATTATTTTAGTCGAGACAGATCTAACTTTGCAACATTATGATTAATAGTTGAAGTAAAAGAATTCAATCAGAACAATTTATAAAATAAAACTGTTAAGTAATCTGTCTTTACTATTTAAACAAATGTTAGTACCAGGGCAATTAAAATGGGTTTACCCAGAGCCCTATAGAGAGTTTACCATCTCCTCAATGAAACAGCTGCCATGCAGTCTTTGGCGCCGCCCTCATTTTTACCATATTTGGTTTGCTTCCACATTCCGAAGGGCGAGGGGGAGGAGCAATGACGCCACCTGTTTCTGAATGGGCTGCGGGCTCGTGCGCAGTCCGCCGGTGAACAAGTAGAAGAAGAATCTGGAGAAGGGAAGCCGGTGGCGCGACAGGAGGAGAAGAGAAGGAAGAAGTGGCTTTTAAAATTACAAAACACGACTTGAAAAGAAAAGTTGTGTGGAAACATGGAGCCGCGTCGCGTCAAGTTGTTCGGGTTTTTATTTATTTGTCGAATATTTATCACCCTTCAGTCGAAAGAACGTAAGTATTTTTAAATAAGTTGTAACTACACAGTTTGACTTTGCCGCACCTTATGAGTCAGAAGACTGGACTTTAAAAGTTTTGATTTATTTTAAATCTCTTAATTATCTCTTTTTATTCTGTTTAGTTTTGCAGTTTATTCCTAAATGTTAATAATTTGCTCAATCTTTTGAATCCTTTAATTGATTTATTGATCTTAGTCGGTCCTAATTGATTTCCTATTTAAAAGAGGCTATAATCCTTTTTCATTATTATTTTTTTTAATTTATGCCAGTCTGTTACTGTTTTAAAAATGAAACTGAGCTGCAGAGGGGCAAATGATTTATTTAAAATTGTGTTACCCACTTTTTGTTCCACTCATGGCTCAGATTCGGTTACGGATATTTAACTTCCCACGCCTTTCTCAGACACTAAGAGTCCAGCATCCTATAGACCTGAAGGACACGGTCACTGAAATTTAAAATCAGGCCGACATGCTCGATTAAAGTGTCAAAGCATTGGCATGCGCCCCCCTATAAAACTGCTCCCCCTAATAAAAGATCAAATAGTTTAACAGTGAAGTCAAATTCAAATCTAACCAACAAAAAGTGAACTTTTTAATGACTAAATCTTCATTTTATTATAGCACATTTGCACTAAAATGTATAGTTCAGTCTGTAAGCCTTGTTTTTTTGTTTGTTCCTGCAGATGTATTGCTGGATATGAGAGCTTCAGGATCAGAGTTAGGCTGGCTGGCGTCCCCAAATGAGGAAGGGGTGAGTATTTATACCCCCACAGGCATTTTTAGGACTCTATCTTCTCAACTTGAAACTGTGCTTTTGTAAGCAACACTTGTGTATAAGTGAATAAGAAAAAAACAAAAATTTAAAAAATTGTCTCAAGCGTTTAAACCTGCTTGGTGACAATGACAGTGCTTATTCAGGCCTCTAAAAAAGCGCTCTGCATGGGAGAGATGGAATGAACGGCAGCTGGATGAGGTTTGGCACAGCTCAGCTTGTCTTGTGTTAATTCTACCCTTTCATAAAGAGCTTATGAATGCCATTAAAATGTCAAGGTTCAACCTACATTTGAATTTACAGTACCAAAAGCTCATAGTCACACTCGACTGCTTTCTCTTCATAGCTTAAAGTTGTGTTTCAAGTTTCCCTTTCCTTTTCCTTGGTGATTCCTCTTTTTAAATTTAGAGATTACACTCACAATACGGAAAGACATGGCTAAAATTAAAGTTTGCTCCAGATGTACACAGAGCCATCCCTTTCATTCCTATCTATAGTTCAGTGGCTTTCCGACCAAAATAAGAAACAGGACGTGGCCAGTTGAAGTGTGTGGGCTGTGTTTCTTGTTTCACTCAAAGATCTAAGAATGTGAGGATTGTTGTTGTACTGGATAGGATTTCCCTTCTTCTGTTTAAATAATCTTCTGTCCTGTACGACCTAATTAAACTTTAAAAAATGTGTTTAGATTGGACCATAGCAGGACTTTTTTGAGTAGCTTTTTGAACAGTTAAGCAGTAGGTGTTAATTAATAATTACATGCAGTTACTTATATCTTAGGTTTTAAATTGATCAAAGAAAAGAGGAAATATTACTTTGTCTAAATCCTGGAAATCTGCCCGATTCCAACATCAAATAAAAGGTTCAACTCGTTTATTTCCTGAATCCAACATAAACTGCTACCAGTTGAGGTGTTAAAATTTAATCTGAAATTAAGTCTTTTAATCTTTTTTTTTTTACTCATCACAGCGCCCCTTTCATAAAAAGACCTTTAATTGCTGCTGATTTTTCTGCTGTGCCTCATGTGGTGCTGTGCTTACTAAGCTCGTTTCACTGCCATAAAAGTAAGGTGGTATTCTACAGTCGTTGTTGGGTTTGTGTCCTATACGCTCAATTTAGTCATGTGTGTAAAATGAAAAAACCCACACACGTCGTGAGCACCGCACACGTCCAGACAACGTTAATGTGTGGAAAAGGAGTTTCAGCTCACTTTATGAGCGTCTCAGAAACCATGAAGGAAAAGGTGTCTCATTAATTAAAGGGGATCTTGGCAATAAAATGTCCGTAAAAATGCTACCCCCACCCCCCACCCCAGTATGACTGTTGTTCAAAGTACTGTAGTCATAAATTAATGTGTTGGTTTCTTTCTTTATTCTCTCTTGGTTTACAGTGGGAAATCGTCCAGTCGGTGGTGAATGGCTCACTTTTTTACACCTACAGTGTTTGTTATATAGACTCGCCTGAACAGGATAACTGGCTACGCACCACATACATTCAGGGGCCCCCTGGTACCAGCCGTTTCTCTGTGGAGCTCCAGTTTATCGTGCGCGACTGTAACACTTTCGATGGTGCCTCTGTTGCCTGCAAAGAAACCTTCAACCTCTTCATCTCAGAAGCTGACGCCGACGTGGGAACCAGTTTTCGGAAAGGGCAGTTCCGTAAAGTGGCCACCATCGCTCCGGACGAAGTCACCCGGGGCAAAGTGGTGAAGATCAACAAAGAGACCAGGACGGTGGGGTCTCTGTCGAAAAAGGGCTTCTACCTGGCCTTCCAGGACATGGGCGCTTGTGTGGCTCTGCTGTCCGTCAGAGTCTACTACAAGACATGTCCCTCCACTGTTCAGAGCTTGGCAGCCTTCCCGGAGACGGTGACAGATGTATTGAAGGTGGTAAACGGGTCCTGCGTAAATAACGCCGTCAGCCAGGCCACCCCACGCATTTACTGCACAGCTGATGGAGACTGGGTGGTTCCTGTGGTCCAGTGCCAGTGTCTCCCAGGCTACGAAGCCAAAGAAAACTCCTGCCAAGGTAAGTACTGCCAAAAAATGTGCTCCCAACTGTGTTTGTCTTGCTTTAGGTGTTGTAACAAATTAGTCTTTGAGTAATGAGTCCACAGGAATGTTAAGTGTGCCAGATTTGTTTGGAAATATTATTGTAGGTTAGCCCCCACAGAAGGCGTCGACAACAAGCTTCTTTGTATAAATAACTCTTTGCTCACGTTTCAAATCCTACCGTCACCTCATTTCATTTTATTGTATTTTTTTACCTGTTGCCCAACAGTTCATTGTTTCCTCTGCTGATCTGTCAGGCTGCAGGAATGAGGCTGGGCTCAAACATTACTTTATAGCTTGAGGTGACAACGTACAGTACAAAAAGCTCTGTTCCTGTTTTATGTAAACTTTAAATTAGTTTTCTTTTTTTTTGCATTAGATAAATCATAAATCACCTCAAATATTTATAATATGCTATTTATCAAAATTACTATATCTCAAATTAAGCTGGAGATAAACAAAAATTATTTCTCAGAATTAAATTGCTCAGCTCCAATAAATAAAGTAATCTACAATAATTTAATGAAGTCCAAAACCTGTGCTTTACAATAAGATGTAAACACAACTTTAATGTATAAAACAGTTTTTTAGACTTTTTAATGACCATAAGGTTTTTTATATAAATTAAACAATACAACATATAAAATAACATGGAAATCTGAGAACCTGATGTGTCGACGTTAAAGTATGTGGGGAAACAAAGAACACAAACTGCTGCGGTTTTACTGTAGAAGTTGGTCTGTCCTGTGGTATTTCGGGGTGTGGTGTGTTGAACTGTCTAGAGGAAACGTGGGAGGAGAGAAGGTACCGAGTGAAGAGGAAGGAGGGAGGAAAGGGCAGAGGAGAATTTCTTAAAAGAATTCTTTCATCCTCGCGTCACCTATACCTTCAGCACTGATTGAACAGAGGAAGGACTGTGTGAATGTGTCACAGTGACTACCTGTTGTGGTGTGTCTTTCTTCTCACAAGTATTTGTTTTGGACCCGTCACTAAGGCAACCAAAACCACAGATTGCAGGGAAGAGGCTGACACACCTATCAGGGGTTAAGACTGAGTCAGGTTGTGGTTTATGACTCCAGATAGCTTGAGCCACCTTGACTGGAGTTAAAAAAAAACGGTGTTATTTTCAAATTCCTCCTGTAAGTGGGACGATTCACATCAGCTGAAAGACATAAATAATGATCCCAATATCTTTTTGTTGATTATTAAGTTCAAGCCAAAAGTACATGAAATCAACTTTTTATCGTCAGGATGTTTTTCCCTCACTAAATATTTTCAAATTATGACTTTATGGTTTGGGATGTTTGCACAGATAACAAAAGATAAAATTCATTTTGAATTGTGACACACATTTGAGTGTTTTGTGACGTCGTGTAAGCCAAACATAAAGTTGATTAGAGCATTAAATAACAGATAACAGCAGATAAGGGCTGTGCTTCAAAGCGCAAATCTTTCAGGAAGTTAAAGCAGAGGAGTGTTTTAGTTTTCAAGTTTCCTGACGACGACCAAATGGAGGTTAGCCTGAATAGACAGGAATCTTTTTTTTTAAACAGGAAAAGATATGATCCCAAAGTCTGGATGCTAACCTGATTAATAGAATGAAGGAAGTATCTGTTATTACATAAGAAAAAAGTCTTCTGCCAACTATTGAATTTTGGAATCTCACAATCACGTTCCAATTTTATGACAAGAAGAGAAAGCGATATCCTAACAGGCTCCTGTCCTGCATGTGGATTCCATCGAGCTGCCCAACTGTTGTGGGAAAAGAAAGCAAAGCGACACGAGGAGGAATGCTGACTGACACAAATAAGCAGATTGTCTTTGGTGGGGAGCGAGCCGCCAGTTGGTGGATGAGGAAGGTTGGTTTTGTGGATTCTTAGGTGTGGAGTGTAATTTAGCCAAGAGGATTAGTGGAGCAACGGGACAGCTGTTAGCCAATGACATGCCTCACTCAGCCTCCTTTTGCTCTTTCATCCGGTTGTTAACACGCGCAACAAGCTCCCTAATCCACGTTCCCACTTATTAGAACAATAGGCTGAAGCACAAAGAGCAAAAAACAGATTCATTTATTAGAAGCATCAGTGCAGAACTTCAGTTCTTTTCATGTGTTGTGGTTAAAGAGAGACAATTAGAGACTCAACTTCAGGAGAAAAAAAAAGGTTTGAAGTGTAGTCGCTTTAATACTTAAACATTTAGATGTAAAACTCTTTTGTTGCCAACATTTAAATTAATAGTATTTGTAGTTTTGCACTGCACACATGCTGCTATTTGTGAGCGTTCTAAAGAGTGATGCAATATATTTATGGCACCACTTCGTTCAGTGGCACAGACAATGGATGAATAGGGCTGTAGTTTCTTTAGTACGTGACCGAGGTCCTGCTGTTCCAGCTCAAGATAAAATGGGCTGGCCCCCTTTTCTTATTCGAAACAACCTCGGCTACACCCCCACTGCCGCCAAGCGACTCCCCAGAGAGAGCTTCTGTTGGTGCTCGAGACCTTTACCCTTACCCCTTTCATTCATCTCTACCCCAAACTCAACCTGCTCCTTCTCCACCACTGGGTGCAAAGGTCCTTCTGCTTTTGGTGGGGAAGTAACTCGTCGTGTCTTCAGTGTAGGATTTACTTGACCTCTTCTTCTCTGTCGCCAGCACGGGGTCCAGATTAAAGTGGGGCTCCGCAGAAACATGAAAGGCGAGAAAGGAGAACTTTCCTGAGCTTCGTTTTGCTCAGAGGCCTAACGCCAGTCCGAAAATATGTGCATCTGCTTCTACGGAAGGAAGGAAGAAAGGGAGGAAACTCAAACCTCCGACTGGATTGCTGCTCTTGTGTTCTGATTTCTGTCCTGTCTGCGTGTTCGTTAACCTCCCATGCCCTGGAAGGCTGTTTATCTTTGTAATGAAATGCTCATTATAACACTCCAGCAGTGTCCAGGGTGCTATTTCCTTTGGCAAAAACAAAAATATTATCTACCAGAAATTTGAGCCGCACAGTTGAGTTCACAGGGCAGAGGCAGATCAGATCACCTGATTTACTGCTCTGCTGCCATCCGGTTGAGGCAGTGCGACCTGAGATCAGGCCTCTGGGCATAAGAGGCGAGTGAAGGCAGATCGTCAGGGAAATCCCGTCTCAATCTTGCTGATATAAAGACTCAGTAATTATAGGTTACTCACAACAAACACTTCCTGTCAGTTGAAAGAGTCCGGTCTGACAGGGAGCCGTATTGTTTGCTTTTTGATCAGACATTCCTTCCTTCCTCTGCTTGTCTGTTTCAAATGTCATGTATAAACTAACGCACGCCCTCTTTATCTCACACAGAATGCAAACCAGGCTACTTCAAGCCGTCTGAGTCCAACAAGTTATGTCAGGTTTGTCCTGATAACACCAAGCCCTCCTCGGCTGGTGCCACCGAGTGTCTCTGCGAGGATGGATTCTTCCGCTCCCCTTCAGACCCTCCTACATCACCCTGCTCAGGTAAAAACCCACCTCGCTGTCAATTTTACTCTGAAAATGACCACTCAGGTCATTTTTGACGAATCCTCTGACTGCCCTGTGTTTATTTCCTCCCCCAGCTCGACCCAGTGCTCCCCTTGACCTCACTTCCACCACCCTGTCAGGGGAGGGCCGGCTGATGCTCTCCTGGAGTCCACCGCTGGTGACCGGAGGCCGCAGCGATCTTACCTACAGCGTGGCGTGTGAGATCTGTGACGAGGACTCGTGCGTTCCCTGTGATGAGAAGATCCGTTTTGAGACGGGTCCTACAGACCTTCAGGACACCACAGTCGTTATTAGTGGCCTGGATTCTCATCTTAACTACACGTTTACTGTGGAGTCTCGTAGCGGTGTGTCTGAAGGCAACGCTGAGGGGGCCGCCGCAACCATCACCACGGCACTGGATTATACAAGTAAGAAACAATCATTTTAAATGTTTGAGAGATGACAAACTCAATTTTTTGTATGATTTTGTCAAAATTTTGTTAAGGAATAAGATGTAAACTGCAAGGCACTGAATGAATTAAATTTATAAACATCAAAGTGTTTAAAATTAAGTCTATTTGCTGTTAAAATAAATTTTAACCAAGTGAGGAGAATGACAAACTGTTTAGATGTTTTTCATGTCGTCTTGTACCTTTCAATTAAAGGCTTCTACAAAAGATGGGCTTAGTACAGAGAGAGGAATTTGGTCTGACCCACTGAGTCCCAAAGGCTTTCATTTCCAAGTATCGCCTACAAACACTATGATTAGTCCCTAACTGTTATTTTGCTTTCTGTCTCTCGCCGACCATTAGCTCCCCCCAAGGTGACGTCGATCCATCTGGACGATCGTGGCCCCACCAGTCTGTCTCTGTCCTGGTCTCTGTCTCGCAGACCTCCAGCCCACATCAATCACCGCTATGAGCTTATGTACCGCAAAAAAGTAAGATGGACAGATTTTTGGGCATAAACTTCATTCACACAACGTTGAATAAAAATGATTCTTATAAATCCCAATTTTAAAACTTCTCTTTACAGGACGTCGACAGCGAGAGTGATGTTACCACCTACACAGTCCTGATTCTGGAGAAAAACTCGGTGCAGATTAATGAGCTCACCCCAGACACAGCTTATATGTTCAGGGTCCAGGTTCTGAGTCCTGAAGGAATGCCTGGAAGCTACAGCATGGAGCACGAGTTTCAAACATCACTTTTAGGTACTGATGGTTTTAAGAAACAAATTTACAAATAACTATTTATTTAAGTTTGTGTTTAATTACAACAAATGTTTGATCTGTGGGAATCTGCACAGCTGAGTCTCAGACCCAGAACAAGCCCACCGTGGTGATGGGAGCCGTGGTTGGAGTGGCTGTTATTCTGCTCGTTGTCGTGGCCTTCCTGCTGCTGCGTCGAAGGTTAGTTGTAGAGCATGCTTCTAATCAACATTCAACATGTGTGTCATTGGGATAAATATTACTTTTACAAATCTATAAACTATCTGGTTATCAGACACAAGCTCAAGGACTGTTGCTACTGAATACACCCTTTGTCTTTTTGAGCCAAGGCTGACCTACTATTAGCAAAAACCCAGCCTTTGTTCTCCATAGTCTTGTAGTAATTAGCCTTGTTTTTCAGGAGACTGAGCTCTCGTGGCAGAGGACCTGAGGATCCCTTTTCCACAGGTTAGCATTCCAGCATTAATTAAAAAAATCATGTTTAGTTAAATTTTTTTTTGCTAACATGTTGTTCATTCATTCTTCCTTAGATCAAATTAAGCCTCTAAAGGCATACGTTGACCCACATATGTATGAGGACCCTAACATTGCCATCCAAAAGTTTGTCAAAGAAATCGACCCAAGCGCAGTCAGCAAACAAAAAGTCATCGGCGTTGGTAAGACTGTTTTCAAACTGCTCACTTTATATTTAGAAACTTTTTTGGGGCCGTGTTTACAACATTTCCTCCTCCTGTTTTGCCTTCCTTACCGATCAGGAGAGTTTGGGGAAGTATTTCGAGGTGTGATGAAGACTCCTGGGAAAGGGGAGGTGACCGTAGCCATTAAGACCCTGAAGCCAGGCTACTCAGAGAAACAGAGACAGGACTTCTTGAGCGAGGCCAGCATCATGGGTCAGTTCTCACACCCGAATATCATCCGGCTGGAGGGAGTCGTCACCAAATGTGAGTCAAAGAGAAGAGAATGTTAGATTCTATGAATTATTTACATGCTTTTGTTGAAAATAACATAACTTTTTGGTTTATGTTTTCAGTCAAGCATGCCATGATAGTGACTGAATACATGGAGAACGGAGCTCTTGACACATATCTGAAGGTAGTTGTGAGTATTTTACTTTCTTTCTTTCATTTTTCTTTTGTCACCAAATATTAATATTTTTGAAAAATTAAAAGTTGCGGAATCTATTTAGGGGGCACAACAAATGGGGGATGATTTAAAAAAAACATTTTTTTCCAGAGTAGTATACCCCTAGATCCCGCCTAGAACTGCTCGTTAACATGAACAGGTTTTCCTCACTGCTGTCAGCAAATGCTGGCAGTTATAAGGTAGATTTATGGTATTTTGTTTCAAATACAATTTTAATTAGACAACCTTGTAAAGATAAAAAAAATAACATCAAAGACAAATCTGTTTATTTTGGTATGTCAATGTATGTAAATTGGATGTGAAATTGAGAAAATTGTACAACGGGGGCCACCTGAAATCTTGTCTAAGGCGCCAAATTGGCTAAGGTCGGCCCTGGTTGTACTTTGCTGGCTAAACAAAGAAATTATTAAATGTTGCTTTCATGAAATCCTGCTTTTTAAAGTTTTACTAAACCAAGATAAATGGAACCTTAATTTACATACAGAATGCATTTTAGAATTTACTTCTTTTTTTCAGGACCATGATGGAGAAATTTCTCCCTACCAGCTTCTGGGAATGCTGCGGGGAATAGCTGCTGGCATGAAATACCTCTCTGACATGAGCTACGTCCACCGAGACCTGGCAGCAAGGAATGTTCTGGTCAACAGCAACCTGGAGTGTAAGGTGTCTGACTTTGGTCTTTCCCGTGTCCTGGAGGACGACGCTGAGGGCACCTACACAACCAGAGTAAGTCTAACTGCTAATCAGAAACACACAACTCTGACACAGTTTTTTTTTTTAGTCTGGTAACAAAATGATAGATTGTTAACTGCACCTCCTCTCTCAAGTGTCCAATCTGAAGTGTTATTCTTTTCCCTGCCTCATACTTTCTCACCTTTCACATTTAAAATTGGTTTTGTTGATGTTTCCTTTCTGTCAGGGAGGTAAAATCCCCATCCGCTGGACCGCCCCAGAGGCCATTGCATACAGGAAATTCACTTCAGCCAGCGACGTGTGGAGCTTTGGTATCGTCATGTGGGAAGTCATGGCATTTGGAGAACGGCCCTACTGGGACATGAGCAACCATGAGGTATGTTTCATCTGTCGTGACCCTTATGGCTGTGATGACTGATTGTTTCGGTCTGTGTTGGGGATGTGGTGAGAGAAGGAAGCCTGATTAGCAGCATGTAGTTTCTTTCCAGCTTCAGCAAATCTAAATGTCAACATAAGGCACAGAAGTGGATTGAGCTGCTGCTTGTTCAAACTGTTGGTCATAAACATTCCTCAAAGCTAAGCTCTCCCTCGTTTACTTCCTCAGGTCATGAAGGCTATCAACGAGGGTTTCAGGCTTCCTGCGCCAATGGAGTGCCCATCCGCTATCTACCAGCTCATGCTTCAGTGCTGGCAGCACGACCGCTCCAAACGGCCTCGCTTTTCAGACATTGCTAACATTTTGGACAAACTTCTTCAGAGTCCAGAGTCTTTGAAAACCATTGCTGACTTTGACCCACGGTATGGACTTTATTTGATTATAAAGGGTATGGCTGGGGAAATATGTCCATTAAAAGTGTGACTTTTTCTTTGATAGTTGTTTCAGGATTTCTCTAAAAACAGGATTTTGTATATTAGCTCAGAGAGAATAGTCAAGGCTAGTTCCCAACTTTCCAATTTTTGGTTAAAGTGACAACAAAACTTATTGTTCTCCACAGCGTGTCCATCCGTCTGCCCAGCACCAGTGGTTGCGACAACACCATGTTCAGATCAGTGTCCGAGTGGCTTGAATCCATCAAGATGAACCAGTACAATGAAAGCTTTGCTCGCGCAGGGATAACCACCATGGAGCAGGTGCTCGCTCTCAGGCCTGAGTAAGTGCACACATGGCACACATGCTGCACTGATTCTTCCAACAACAGGCCACATTTTTATAATTACTCGGATCAGTTTTTTTTTTTAGCTCTCAGCTCAAACATTTGTTACTCAGTTTGTGGATGGAGGCTGTTCCCATTCCTCTCATTCTCTGATACCAAAGTGTTATTTGAACTATTCATACTTGACTCATAGCTAAATGATTATTCAATGTGTTCAATAGGGGTGTGCCAAAAAATGCACTCACATTTACAATGACTCAGAATCTATATAAAATCTCCCAAAATAAAATTAAATAAAATGAAATAAAAATTCACCCAGCACAATCAGTTGGAATTGAAAATCGATTTTTAATTGTGACCCCAAAATTCAGAATTGAATCAGATCATAATATAGTGAAAGATTCCCACCCCCAGTGTTGGCTACTGTTTTAATAATTTAAAAGTGTAACTATCAATGCCTTCTAACTTATGCTAAAGATATATTGCTATTAAAGAATCTATTTAAAGATTAATTTAATGTTGTTTTTTTTGCTGTGTTCAGCGCTCTGAAATAGTGTCATTTGTTTCCTTTCAGGGACATCAGAAATATCGGGGTTCGGTTGCCCGGTCACATGAAGAGAATAGCTTACAGCATCCTGGGCCTGAAAGACGAGACCAGCTCCCTCAGCGTGTTTGCAGTGTGATCTAAGCATTCCTTCAAATCAAAGTGCACTGACAGACGAAGCCATTTCACTCATGGACGATGAGACTGAAGTGAGGGGTGAAACTGAGCCTCACTGCAGACTTTTTTTGTCTTTCCGTGGCACGGAGTCGCAGCGTGACTGAAGAGAACTCTCCAATCTGCTCAGACTGGACTGAGACTGCACACGTTCATGTAAAATATAAAAAACAGAGGAAAATAATTTATATAAGAACCTATAATGTTCAACAAAAGCAAGTTATATGATAGTAGTAAACAAATAAGTGCAAAATGTGAGAGTGCTTGTATACACTGACTGAAATATTCAAGGCTCTTTATGATTAAGGGTGTCTTATTCCAAGCACTCACTGTATCCTGCCAGTCTGTTTATTCTACTTTTTGTGATTTTTTTAAAGACTTGCTTTGCAAATCTTTCTTCCACTCAGGGCAAAAAGAAAAAAAAAGTCACACATTCTTATGTTTCCAAGTTGATGTCTTTATCACACATCTCTGTTTGTTTACATAATGTCTTAATGCAACTGACTGTTTTTATTTAATATTTATTGTATTTTATATTTATGCCATTTGTTATATAAATGACTTGATCGTTGTATTTTTGTGCCAGAATAAAATTAGAGGTGCCTTTTGGCCAGGAGCTTTTATTTTTTATTATTATTTCTTTCACAATCACCCAGATCTATTGAGTTTATATTTGTACTTTTGTCAACACTCCCAGACAATGTTTGCTTCTGATCCAACAGACTTTGACCGGAGTTCTGTTGGACAGACTTTAAGCACTGTAGTGTCAAAGAGAAATGGCAGAATGCAAACTAATTTATACGATTAATAAAATGAAGCTTCAGGAAAACTTTAGATTTATCTCAAACATGAAGCATGCTTTTCTGGTTTTGTGGAAAAGTCTTAAATCATCCATATTCCTTTCAATCAGGAAGACATAATTTAAAGTGGTTTTGATAAATGTGATAGTTTTCAATTTTTATAAAGTTGTATTTGGACTTTGGTTGACTTTTCACTCATTTTCATTTCAGTACTCGATCATTTTCTTGGTAAACCACTTAGCTGTGATCAATCATTCAAGCATAAACAATAAACTAAAAAGATGAATAAGTGTTGTATCAACACATATAAAGGCAACATAGACCATTTAAACT
The DNA here is from genome assembly GCA_031762495.1 of Anablepsoides rubrolineatus. Classification (NCBI taxonomy): domain Eukaryota; kingdom Metazoa; phylum Chordata; class Actinopteri; order Cyprinodontiformes; family Rivulidae; genus Anablepsoides; species Anablepsoides rubrolineatus. Next base: position 11,688,927 of record JARVGW010000682.1, on the reverse strand, counting down.
AAGCTCTTCTGGCACATGCCAGCAGTCTGTCACAAATATGCAATTTGTTTCAGTTTCTTTGATGGATCTATCAAAATATCAGAGATAACAGAGTAACACAGTTTGACACATAAATTAATTTAGTATCAATAAGAATAAGAAGATTCCCAAAAATCTTTAGGGTTAAAACTTGATCAATTGAAGGATCTTTCAGGTCTTTGTTGAATTGTATTTTTTTTACATTTAAAGACATAACTTAATGAGCATCTGCTGTAGATACATTTTTAGACCTGCCACTTCTTATTTGACCTCCACTTTCTTCACTTTTTTGAAGCACAGAACAGAAAAAAAACAATGAAAAAACTTTTGTTAGACTTTTGATCAATACCACTATAAAAGATTACAAGAAATTCTGGCACATTGAAAGCAAAAATAAATAAATAAAGTAAAATGTGAACCTTTGCTCCAGTACTGTTGAACTTTAACAGTTCCGTGACTAAAATGTTCCACAAGACAAACCAGGTAATGTGAGAAATTAGATGGTGAAGAGTTGCCCAACTTATTGCTGAAGGGGTTTGAGACCAAACAGGTTCTGAAACTGATCAGAATCTGACACCTGAGCTAGCAGGGTTTAGTTGCATTACAAATGCATGTAGTATGTATTTTCTGTTGGGGCTTTAGGATCACCTTCCAGCCTGGAGCCAATCTGGATGGAGTTTGCATGTTCACCCAATGGGTTTTCTCTGGGTTCTACGATTTCCTCCCACAGACCAAGAAACATGCATCTTAGGTTGTTTGGTAACTCTAAATTGTCCTTAGGTGTGGGTGAGCGTATGAATGGTTGTTTTGTTTGACTCTATGTGCTGGAAGTAGAGACACTAGCTCATTAAAACAGAAAAGAAATGCAGGTAAAGAAAATGAACAGATAATGGGCATTGAAACTCACCAAACTCAAGGTTTATTTCAGCAACTTGCTTTTGCAATTAGCAGTGTTGCCTCACAGTGTATTTGGTGATGGCTTTCATTCAGACCAAAGTTTGACTTGGCAAAGTCGAGCAGAATCTTACACCTACATGTTGCTGTGCTTCATCATATCTCTGTCATGTTAGATAGTAGCTAATGCCCAGCATGATGTTCAGAGCTATTTTTAGGAGAAAACTCCATTTTTTTGTATTAAACAAAAATCTTATTTATAGATGTTATCCTTGTGTAGTTGACATTATGACAGTTTTGTCCTAAATTTAGGATTAGTAGCACACTGTGGTATTTGACAGCCTTCCACACAGAAACATCCCCACACCCTGTTTCACACAGAAGCACAAAGATTCACTGGGTAGGAGTGTGGCTGAACATGCCAGACCTCCTGTGAACAGTCCAACATTAGCTATGACACACTGGATATCTATAAAATGTGTCATATTCCTGTTCCTCCTAATAATTTGGAGACCGGATTACACCCACACCCACACCGGTGGCACTCACAGGCTCCTTGCAGGCTTTTAGACATTCATCCGCGTGAACACCTGAAACACAAAGAAAAGGGATTTTCCAAGAAATAGTCTAATTCTTTAGCTTCCATGGAAGATAGTCAAAGTAATTCTTCTGAGGATTCAGGATGTTTGCCTCAACATGGAACCAACGATCACAAGTTTGCAGGTCAGCTCAACCAAAAATACTAAAATTATGGTTATTTATTATAACTCTTTTATGTTAAAATGTTCAGCTATTTAAATATTTCCAGGTCATTCACATCCCACAGGAAAAATTCAGATCACTGGTGACACTTTCCAATTCAAGCTTGATGTGAGTGAATTTTCACCAGAAGACGTTATTCTTGTGTCCTCCAACAACATATTAGAGGTTCATGCTGAAAAGGTGAGCCATGTGTTCACTCTATTGTTAAAAATGTAAATAAATAAATAAATAAACTACAGAATGACAGGAGATGCAAATGACCTTCCAGATCAACGATTAAAATACATTTTCTTATTTTAAAATTATATAGATCAACTGATGTGTTTGACATTGCAGCTGGGTGAGGATGGTACAATCACAAATACATTTTCCCACAAGTGCAAGCTGCCATCAGATGTGGACCCCTCATCTGTAAGCTTGTCCTTGGAAAGCAGTGGGGTCCTGACTGTGAGAGCTCACAAGGTATTTTAGTTAATTGTTTTTTCTAAACTTGACATTAAAAATAAAGCTTCAATTTATTTATGTTTAACTTTTTGCTCTGCTATCTTTTTTCCAGATGTAACCTCAGCGGTGGCCTGCTGACCTTGCCTTAAAAAGTGGACTTTAGCGCCCTCAAGAGGTGGATGGAAGGAACTTCTTGGTGCAACGTTCACGGAATACCAAAAACATGAGCTTCACTAACCTAAAGTGCTCTGACTCAAATTAAATACAATAAAATAAATAAATACAATTCACTGTACCTCCCTAGTATATTTTTGTTTCTATGCTGTACTATTCAACAAATTAAAAATGCAACATTGCTTAATATGTTGAAATAAAGAAAACTGCTTTTTCTTTGTTGTTCTGGTCAATAAATATTACGATATACATTGAATGCAACTGCAGAAACTAACGGAAGTGACGACAAAGGTTGTCAAGGCATGATTTTTGTTTACGGAAGTTGTTCTTTGCCGCTAACATCCTCTACCTGATTTGGAGTAATGTCTTTAGTTTCTAACTTTAACATAAATAGCTATTATATTTAGTTGAAAATGCCACGTTTTGCCAGTTTAAAAGCTGTCTGTCAGTTTTTCTGACTGTAGTTTTTAACCAACATGGCGGCGCTCGTTCCTCCACCAGGTTCACTTATAATCGCTGACTGGCATCGATGTAAAGAAAGTAAAGAGTATTTTAACAAAATTCTACACAAGAAGAAACGAAAACATTTTGGTAATGTCAGAGTTAATCTTTTAATTTAATTTTATGGTAATAATTTAATTATAAAGGCATACAGCTGTTGTTTTTAGACTGATGAAATCTAAAGCTTAGCATCTCAGTTTTTTTTATTAGCTTATTTTCTTATTTTAGCATGGAGGATAATTAAAAATGTTAGATGTAAGATAATGCACCAGGTTCAAATAAATACGCCTGACAGGTACAATCAGGTACACTGTAAGAATAAATAAATACATGTTTTATAGTTTATTACAAATACAAGCATAGACAAAACAAAAAAAGTAGTTTCATGTCAGCACATTAAATAACAGACAGGGAAGACCTGTACGTGGCATGTGATAGCCAGTTTGTGTTTTCATCATTTTTACCTTCATGGCAGAGGTTTGACTTACTGTCAACTAGAAAACAAAACAAAAACGATTTATTATAGTATATTAGTTGTCAAAATATCAGTTTATAACTAAAAGAAGGAATATTTTAATGTGTTCTTTTTCTCTTCCTCATAACTTTGTTTTGCAGGTCTGTTGGAGTCTCCAGTGATGCCTCCACATGTCACTGTGGACACAGTTCACTATAAGATTTTCATCTCTGGTAAGAGTGGAGTTGGTAAAACTGCTCTCGCTGCACGTTTTGCAGGCCTGAATATTCCTGTCTTGCACCATGAAACCACAGGTAGGTTCAGGGTGAAACAATGGATCCTTTTCTGGGAGGAAACAGGATCATAGAGATAATTGTTTTCAGATGTTCTTACATTGTTTCTGATGTTGTTCAAGGCATTGAGACAACAGTGGTGTATTGGCCGGTAAAGCTTAGAGAAAGTGGCAGAGTGCTTTTCTTTCGCCTGCAGTTTTGGGACTGTGGAGAAAGTGCCTTACGGAGATTTGATCATTTGCTTCCAGTGCGTATCAAATATTTGGAAAAAATAGTCTCATTGTGTAAAATATACCTGAATTACTAATTACATCTTTTTCTATCTCCTAGTCTTGTAAGGAACAGGTGGATGCTGTCCTCTTCCTGTTCTCCTTCACTGACAGGACATCCTTTGATGATTTGTCAAATCAAATTGTTAAATGGAACGAATCATCTTACAGCCATGTTGGCAAATTGGTGATTGGAACAAAGTATCCTTTAATTTTTTACTGGAATTTTCAGATAAGCATTTGTACATCTGTCAAGAACCATAGTTGCAGTGATGACCTTGATGAAAAAAAAAACATTTTAAAACTGATATTTAATCAAATTTGTCATAACTAAAGAAAACAAAAGCACTCAAGTATGAGAACTGGTTATTTGATTGTTTTCCCTAAATGCTTCTCTCAGATTTGACCTTTTCATGCACTGTGACGTGCCACAGAGAGACGTCAGGAAGTTCAAAGAGACGTGGAGATTACCGGTGCTGCGGACAGGTGGGGAGGTCGGGGATGGACTGAGTGATGTAGCCCCCATCCTCAACTGTCTCGCAGAGAACTTGTGGCTTCAGGACTGTGCTCTGGCTCGAACAACCTGCCAACGTTCACACCAGGAATCAAATGATTAGGTTGTAAATTAATTCAGATGGCAGTCCTGATTGGAAATGGTCAGATTACCTGGACCTTATGGTTTAAACCATGTCAAACTATTGCAATTACAGGAACTCAAAGTGTAAAATTAGTGTTCTGCTGACTCCAAGGTTTATACTAACCACTAATAAAAGGGGTGTCCTGCAGATCTGTGGCTCGGATTAAAAGGTTTGTCCAATTTTCTGTAGTTTATGGCAGGAAATTTTAACACATATTTGAAACTGATTGTAATTATATTTTGTCTACTATAAATGATGTCAAATTTACTATTAAATTGTATGGATACTCCAATTCAAGATACCTTAAAGTTAAATTTGACTAGTCAGAAATACAGTTCTGATACCTCCAAGTTAGTTTTACCAGCATTGTTTGCTTTTAAGATACCTTGCTTTTTATTCTGACTAGTCATATTTCTATATAGATTTTTTAAATTACATTGTTTTTGTAAATGTTCAATGTATTTGTAGACATTTTTATATATCATTGGACAAAAAAAACAAACAAACTAATTGCTGTCTTTGGTTGTTTTTATTAAAAATAAATAAAAATGGAGTACTTGTGACGTGAATATCAAAACTTTTAATCTGAAAATTGCGGTACATTGCTTAAAAACTACCATAAATGCTCATACAAATAAGACCCATTTTAAAGTTGTGTTTGGTCATTTTAACAGAAAAAAAAAAAAAAGGTGGAGTGTTCAAACACATTCAGCTGAACAGTGCTTCAAAAGTGCCCTGAATAAAAGAACAAAACACACCAACTCATAAAAGTCTTCAGTTAAAAAAAAAAGGAAAAAAAAAAAAGGGGGGGGGGGGGTTCATATCCAGAACCCATCACTTAGATGATAAAGCCTTCATCCATGTTTCTTTGTCTGACCTGCATTTACAACAAAGCTTAATTAAATACATGACTGCTAAAATTTTAAATTTAGTCACTTGGTCTTACTTTGAAAGTGCCAACAGGATCATGGCAGTCGCCCGTCCTCTCTGACTCTGAGACAGATGTAACAGAAAGGAGTCTGGAGAAAGTCCTAGAACTTCAGACCTCAGATTCTCAATGGTCACGTGTTCAGGGAACTGAGTGTGATCCACCACCATGAACCTCTGATACCTGAAAACAGCATCGCGGTCAAACACTCAATTACACTGAAATGTAACCATCAGACTTTCATTTTAAACTCAAGTATATCTGAAATAAGTATTAAAGTACTTCTTTGAGGAGATGATCAAAAGGTCGTTGAAGAGGTGGAGGTAGATCTTATTGAAGGATCTTTTTTGACCCTCAATAGTCAGCTGTTTCAGAGGGCCTTGGCGGATCAGAAACCGAGTGCTTATGACCAAAGGAATCGACTGCATGGAAGAACTGTAGTTAGAATTTACTGGATGTAAATTTTAAGTTGAGAAAAAATGTTTAAATACCTTAATGTCAATAAAGTCCATCAGCATTTCCAGGCAAATGAGTTCCTCAATTTGTTTATTTTTTTGGGCCTTCTTGTCACAAAATGTTAGTATCTAACAAAAGGTAAAAACCACAAAGATATTTCACTATGTTAAACATGGCATTAAAGTAAAAGTGAAGAAAAACTAAACAAAAAAAAACATTAACATACCTCATGGAGGCCATTGATCGCTTTGTCAAGATTCAAGGCTGCATTAGAGTTTGGCCGAGTCAGTTTCAGGATGGTCTGGAAAAAAAAAAAAAAAAAAAATAGATTTTGAGGATGCATTTACAGTAATCTAATTTGATTAAATTTATTTGATTTTTACCTCCAAGAGGAGTTTAATGCGTGTAATTCTCTGGAAAGGAAGAACCAGGAAGGACTTGAAGGATTGTCTTTGACAAACTGGGTCACGCTCAAGCTTCTTCAGCACGTGTGCAAAGTTGTGATTTTGCTCCCTTAAAAAACAAAAAAGTAGTTCAGTTATTTGCAATAAAAACATAATTATGTTTAGAAAACAACCAGTGTTATTAAACTAAAACCTTACAGCAGCTGGTTGACAAGGGCTGTCTGGTATGTGGAGTTTGTCACATATGTTGTATAGGTTTGACGAAAATCTTTACAGTGCCAGAGCACAATGTCTCCAACTTCAGATATAAACAGGTTTTCTTGCAGTCGAGTTTCCAGGTCCTGAAAAAATCTTGCAGAGAAAGAAAAAAAACCCAGTTATGACTACTTTTAAAATGCAAAAGTGATCCTGACCCTAACCCTTTGAGCAACTCACCTTGCACCGACTGCCAACACTCTGCAAACATTGGAAAACACCATCCCGTGCTCCACTGTAGAGAGAGTCTTCTTCAGTGCTTTTGCTCCATAGAAATGATGAACCAACACACCAAGGCTCTTCAAGTAGGAGGCTTCAGAGCTGATCAGCTCAAACATGGTCTTTAGGGGAAGAAAATAAATTAGACATTTACCGTTTACTTCTCTACATTAGAAAAACACGACAGACCTCCTGAAGGCTGATCTCTTTCGGTGTCAAGATGCTGAGTAGGTCTGAATTTTTCACTTCTTCCAAGTCTTGCCAGAGAGTGCAGGAGGTCATCTTAGACTCAGATGTAGGGCGTGGTAGAGTAACCTCAGAAGGAGATTTAAGAGGTGAATCTTGAATAGGGCTACGAGGGCTTAGAGTAAATTGCAGACTATCAAATTTAGGAGATTCAAGAGGTTTAGACTCGGAACAGGGCATCCCTTTCAGACAATGAGCAGACTGGGGTTTTATCAGTTCAAATACATTATCTTCAAGTTTGTGCACCTTCGCTCTCACAGTGTCCGGGAGGTAGTTCTGATACAAAGGAACTACAAACCAAAAAGAACAAGAGGAAAAGCAACATTACATTGATCTTTCAGTGGGGTTATCAAAGCTAAAAACAAAATAAAAAGAAACACTTACGAAAATCAAAGTACTGTGTCTGGAATATCACATTTGGTACTTCCTCTTCAGATGGTAATTCCCTGCATTTATATATATATAAAAAAGTCACATTGAGTCAACAATTCATTCTGCCTGATTTTACAACTCATCTCACCAGTCATGATTTTCATTCACATGATTTTCTTGAGGTTTGTGTGGAGAGAGGTTTGGTGAGTGAGTTTTACAATCCCACATGTGAAAAAATGTGTCGGAGTTGACAGCTGAAGGCATATCCAGAGGAGGACTAAAACAAGACAAGTGGTTTCATCACTTCAATAAGACTAGATTTACTTTAATCTGCTGGTTTATGTTGCAGAGCTCACCTGAAAACCTGACCAAACTGGCTTGTAGAGTCAGTGTTGGTGTCCAGTTTGGAAAACCCTTCAAAGGTCTGATTGTTGAGATTCAAATCTGGTATATGTGATCCCAAATGAGCTGATGAATGAGTATATCCAAAACAGGAGTGATGATCAGGAGTGATCTTGTGGTCAACAACCTCAGGTATAAAACCATAGCTGGTCTCTCCTCCAAAAGAGTCCATGATGAGTTAGGATTGTTTTGAACTACAACTGCTTAAAGTTTTTTCTTATTAACAATAATTTTAACTACCCTGCCCAAAGTGCAACTGTGAACAAAGCCTGCTACTCCAAGGCTAAATAGTTACATCTAATCTGAGCTTAAGTAGCAGCAGGTGTGATTTTGTTTTCCTCCTGCCTCTGCCACTTTCATTAAATAAGGCATCAGAACAACCTAGACTTGAATGCATTTCTTTGACAAAACCAGATTATTTCTAAAACTATAAAACTGCAGTGAATTTGGGCTATTGATTAAAACATAAATCAAAACAGAAAAGGATTTGCAAATCCTTTTTAACCTATTGTAAGAAAAATCTGCGTTGTTCAAAATGGTATGTCCAAATAAACAGGAATCTGGGATTTCTTCTTTAAAACTTTTTTTTTTTCGATCATCTGACTCCAATCAGACTCAAAGTACAGCACATAGTGTAAGACCTTGAGCTAAATCAAAACAAGACACAGCTGCCCTACTCGGGCAGAGTCTGCAGCACACTGACAACGCTTACTATAATAATGAATAGCGCTTATAATGTTCATTACTTCCTGGTTCCATCCCTGGAGGGGTTACCTTTTACATCAGATGCCAGAACTCAGTTTAGGCTAACTGACAGAACACATAAGACACACATCGGCTTTAAACTTACAGGCTGAAATGATCAGAAAGTATTAAAATGAATATACTACAAAGACAAGATATTTAATGTTCAGATAAACTGTGTTTTTACTTTTCCAGAAATTCACTCATTTTGAATTTGATGCCTGCAACAAATTCCAAAAGAGCTGGGACAGTGGCATGTTTACCTCTGTGCTACATCACCCTTCCTTTTAACAACAGTGTTTGAGAACTTAGGTGCAATTCATTGCCATTCTTGCTTAAACTTTAGATGCTCAAAGGCCTCCAATGTCATTTTGCTCTTCATAATGCACCACATGGGTCTGGACTGCATGCCAGTCTGTTACTGTGAAGCCATGCTGCTGGAACATGTGCAGAATGTGACTTTGCATTGACTCGCTGAAATACGCAGGACGTCCCTGAAAAGAGATGTGACTTTGATGGCAGCATCTGTTGCACCAAAACCTGTACCTTTCAGCATTAATGTGCAAGTTATCCATGTCATAAGCACTGACACACCCCCATACCTGTAGAGATGCTGGCTTTTGAACTTTGTGATGAAAACCCAGAGTCCTTTTACTCTTTGGTCCAGAGGACATGTCCAAAACCATTTTGAAATGTGGACTTGTACTACAGGACACTTACACTTTGCTTCTGTGCATCTCAGATGAACTTGGGCCCTAAGAAGTCAGCAGTGTTTGATAAATTGCTTTGGATGGTAAAGTTTTAACTTTCACACAAGAGAAACTGTTTGCAGATGGTTTCTGAACTGTTCGAGCCTGTGTGGTAATATCCATTACAGAATGTTTTTGATGCAGTGGCGAGTAAGGGACTGGAGGGTCATGGGCATTTTTCAGCCTTGCAGAGATTTGTCCAGATTTTCTGAATTATTTAGACTACATGAAATCCCTAAATGTCTTGCATTTGTACATTGAAAGTTTTTTTTTTTTTTTTTTAACTGGACTGTTTGCTCACAAAGTAGAGTACCTTGCTCCAGCCTCATTTGTGAAGGACAGCCTTTTAAAGGTTGCACCCTTATAGGCCTTATATTGTCTAATGTGATGTGCAAATTTGTACACATCCCAACTTCATTGGAACTACAGGTTGCATTTTATTTGAGTATCGGAATCAAGCATAATTTTAGAATCAGATTTTTCTGTTGGGGCAGCAGTTAACACTTTCCCCCCACTTCAGACCCCAACCAATTTTCTATTCAGAACGTTGTCAAGTTTAATAGAAGCCGTTAACCTGGGTCTATTGAAGCAGGCAGACAATATCCAGGACAGGTTACAAGGCCTATGCTTTAAAGATCACACCTAAGAAAAGCATACATGTGTTGATGTGGGTGGATTTGTAATTAAATTCCCAAGACATCATAAAAAGCTTTTAATTTAAAAGTTGTGGTACATCATTTTAGAATTACACCAGAATTTCATACAAAATATTCCTAGAAGTTGCTGTGTTTGGGTTTATAATTAAAAAAATAAAAACAAAAACCCACACACCTTGAGCTGAACAGTGATTCTAGTGTGCTTCAAGTGTTTATATATAAAAAAAAAAAACAAAGAAAAAAAAAAGTGTATATAAAAAAAAAAAAAAAAATCTACAAACTGAAGTGACAAGTGATAACCAAACTCTTCAGTGTTTTAAGGGAAAAAAAAATAAAAAGCCAATAACTGCGTTTCCACATCTAGAACCCATCACTTAGAGCCTTCATCCATGTTTCCTTGTCAGACCTGAAATTACAACTCTCAATTAGATCCATTAAGATTTTCCATTTAGTCAACAGGTCTTGTCTTACTGTGAAAGTGCCACCAGGATCATGGCAGTCCTCCGTCCTCTCTGACTCTGAGACAGATGTAACAGAAAGGACTCTGGAGAAAGTCTCAGGACTTCAGACTTTACATCCTCGACGGTCACGTGTTCAGGGAACCGAGTGTGATCCACCACCATGAACTTCTGATACCTGAACACAGGATTGAATTTTGGTCATCAACAAATTTAACACATTGTGAATTTGGTCAACTTGCCTCAGTTAAAGTCTGTAAATGTTAAACTTAATCAAAACAAGTACTTCTTTGAGATGATCAAAAGGTCGTTGAAGAGGTGGAGGTAGATTTTATTGTAGGATATTCTTCGACTGTAGGTGCCCTCACAATTCAGCTGTTTCAGAGGGCCTTTGTGGATCAGAAACCTTGTGCTTATGACCAAAGGAATCGACTGCATAGAAGGACATTGTTAGAATTTACTGTATACCATTTTAAAGTTAAGAATTAGTTTAATACCTTGATGTTGTTAAAGTCCAAAGTCATTTCCAGGCTGATCATTTCCTCAATTTGTTTAATTTTCTGAGTGTTCTTTTCACAAGCCATCAGAATCTAAACAAAGGCAACAAAAGGTTTGCCATTTTAAAACTCACACGCGAAAATTAGCATTACCATACCTCATGGAGGCCATTGATTGATTTGTCAAGATTCAAGGCTGCATCAGAGTTTGGCTGAGTCAGTTTCAGGATAGTCTGAAATTTAAAAAAAAGTACACTTCAGCATGCATTCCTGTTAATCTCATTTGATTAAATTAATTTGATTTTTTTACCTCCAAGAGGAGTTTAATGCGTGTAATTCTCTGGAAAGGAAGAATCAAAAATGACTTGAAAGACTGTCTTTGACAAACTGGGTCACTTTCAAGCTTCTTCAGCACGTGTGCAAAGTTTTGATTTTGATCCCTTAAACAAAAAGTTCTGTTATTTGCAATAAAAACATGAATAAAACCAGTGTTAAGCTTAACAAAAAACACCTTACAGCAGCTGGTTGACGAGGGCTGACTGGAATGTTAAGGTTGTCAAATAGGTTGTATAGGTTTGACGGAAATCTTTACAGTGCCTGAGCACAATGTCTCCAACTTCAGATAGAAACAGACTTTTTTCCAGTCGAGTTTCAAGGGCCTGAAGAAATCTTGCAGTTTAATAAAAAAACAAAAAAAACACAATTACTAAATGAATTTGAAAGTGGGCATATCATGTTTTAAGTGATTCAGTTGGCATCTAAAGTAAAACGGCAATGCTTTGGTATGACTTGTTTGGAACGACAAGTCTTTAAATAGCAAAGGTGATCCTGTATTTGGGCAACTCACCTTGCACCAACTGCAAACACTCGACAAACATTGGAAAACACATTCCTGTGATCCAGTCTAGAAACTGTCTTCTTCAGCGCTTTTGATCCATAGAAATGATGAACCAACACACCAAGGCTCTTCAAGTAGGAGGCTTCAGAGCTCAGCAGCTCAAACATGGTCTTTAGGGCAAGAAAATTAAAGAGGTTATTAACTTTGGTCATTTCTCTACACAAGAGGGAGATTAAATTTTTTTTTTTTTTTTTTAAGAGACCTCCTGAAGGTCGATTTCTTTAGGTGTCAAGATGCTGAGCAGGTCAGAATTTTTCACTTCTTCCAAGTCTTGCCAGAGAGTGCAGGAGGTCATCTTAGACTCAAACGGAGGGGGCAGTAGAGTAATCTCAGAAGGAGATTTAAGCAGTGGGTCTTGAAAATAGCTACGAGAGCTTAGATTAGATCGCAGACTGTCAAATTTAGGAGAATTAAGCAGTTTAGACTCTACACAAGTAATTTCCATATCAAAACAATCCAGTTCAGGTGCTTCACAAATCTCATCGATCACAGTCTTCTGGATGTAGTTTTGATACAAAGGAACTGCAATGCAAAAAAGCACCAGGGTATTGGCTTTCAGTAGTTACCAGAGTTAGAAAATAAATAAAAATACAAAAAACCAACCACTTACGTAAATCAAAGTACTTTGACTGGAATGCCACATTTGGTACTTCATCTTCAGATGGTAACTCCCTGTATTAACATATGCAAAAAGTCACATTGAGTCAACATACTTCAACCAAACTGCAGATTTTACAACTCATCTCACCAGTCATGAGGTTCAGGTGGAGAAGGCAAAGCCAGGGGAGGACTAAAGAAAAGAGGTTTTATTAGAAAACTTCAATAAAACTAGATTTGCTGTAATCTGCTAGTTTACGCTGCACAGCTCACCTGAAAACATGATCAAACTGGTTCAAGGAGTCAGCCTTGGGGGGGTCCAGTTTGGAAAACCCTTCAAAGGTCTGCTTGTTGTTCATATCTGGTATATGTGATCCCAAATGAGCTGATAAATGAGAATATCCAAAGCAGGCCTGATGATCAGGAGTGTGTAGCCCACCAACAACCTCAGGTATAAAACCATAGCTAAGATTTCCTTCATAAGAGTTCATGATGAGTTAAGACTAAATGCAACAGCTAAAGGCTTTTAAATAAATAAATAAAAATAAAAACTTTTTTTTTCTACCCTACCCAAACTCAACTGTGAACAAAAGCTGCCGCTCCACAGCTAAATAGCTGCATCTAATTTGAGCTCAAGTAGCAGCAGGTGTGATTTTAGTTTGCTCCCACCCCTGCCAACGTTATCAATTAAGGCATCACAACAACCAAGACTTGATTGTATTTCTTGGACAAAACCATATTATTTAAAAAAATACAATGTAACCGACCATCTGAATCCTCAAGCGTTGTTTTATATTAAAATCACAGATTTTTCTGTTTGTATAAAAAAGACTCAGAATACCAACAAATTAAACAAATAATAGTTTTATTTGCAGTTTAAAATTTCATACAACATAAAAGTAAATAATTCAATCTGCCTTGGCTCAAACAAAGCCACTGATGTTGATATTTGTTGCACTGACTAAACATTTGACAAAAAATAAAAATGGCCATGAAAATAAAATGTTTTCAAGTATGAACACGCTGAAGATTTGACACAAAATAAAGATTTGTTTTTCCAAGAAAGCACAATGCAGCTTTCATACTGGAGAAAGACACAAACCATACAAGAGACCCTCTGCTTCAGCCATACTGATAAAAAAATGTAATTGTTACAATTAAATAAAAAAACATCTGATTTTGTTTTTATTAGTGGCTCAATTTAGGGATTTCCACTTATTTATGTGGAAAATTTTTGTAAACTTCTTCCAAACTTCAGCTTTTTCATTTTTAGGCTCTGATTTGTAAACGAAAAAAAGAAAAAGAAAAATCACCAAGATGGTTTATCAGTAAGTTGTTCCAAATACTTACATTTTATGATTAAAGTTGGAGTGAAACTAATTCAGTTTGAATCCTCTAAATTAATCACTGACAAATAAGGATTTTCAAAACATTTTTAACACACATGGATGAGAAAATTATAATCTTTAATGGTTTTAAAACAAATTTGAATTTATTAACAAGTCACTGTTGGAGAACAAAACAAAACAAAAATAAAAAATCCAACATATAAAGATGAATCTCTAAAAACCAATTCAAAGGGTGGGCACCCAAAACACCTGCATGCAAACACACCTCACATATCTGTTATAGGTAGAAACATGTGTCCAGTTCTGTTTCTTCTGGGATATTCTGGTCGACAAATCATGAGACAGCATTTCCCTGTGAATTTTACAAGGTATAAATAAGACAAATGCCGAGTTGGGAGTCCGGGGGCTAACATGATTGCTTATGAGTCTTAGGTGGGCACAGTGATACTGCGAGCCAGAAGTGCGATCAAAGCGATCTCCACAACCCCGTGGGCTTGTTCCAGCGCCTCCACAGCCTCCCTGGCAGAAAAGCCCGCTGCCTGGATTCTCTGGACGTGCTCAGCTGGAAACTGTTCTATAAAGGGATGTGGAGAGGGAAGAAGAGGGGCTGAGGGGGAAGGCTGCGGGGCCTGAGTGAGAAGAGGAGCAGAGGAGAAGGAGGTGCTTGAGACATCCTCCGGAGAGTCAACTTCCACAGACAAAGGGCTGAGGAAAGTGTGCTCAGTCTGGTTCTTTTCTTGGGTGTTGGTGTCAGAGACTTGTGCACCTGAACCCTCTCCTTCATGCTGCCCCCCAGGTGGTTCCCTAAACTCAGGGACCAGCTCAGGACCAGGAGAACCCGCTGGCTCAGGTTGAGCGACCCTGATGATAGTGGTTTTGTCTTGCTGTTGTTCATCTTCAGCTCGCTCCTCTGAGCCATCTGGGCACTGTGGTGGTCCTTGTTCCTCCACAGCATCAGCTGTCCCCATGCTGAGATGTTCCTCCTGACCAGGGAGGTCAGGCACAAGAGACTGAGATGGTTCCTCATCAGACACAGCAGCAGCAGCATAGTTAGCTTTGGCATCACTTGTTTCTGCATCAGCTGCGACGGCAGTAGAGGGAATGGGCAGGGTATTTTCGGGTGTTGGAGTGCCTGACTCAGAGGACGCTTTGTCCGAGTCTTGTCCACATGGATACGATGGGGAGCAGGATGTGCTGCGGTTCTGAGACTGAGCCTGGTTGTTGGACACCAGCAGCTCATGGAGCTCCTTCAGAGCAGCTGCCAGGGACGGGATGCTGTCAGAGCTGGGCCGGCGATTTCCGTCTGGTAGGTCCTCATCAGTGGACGGCACACTGCGGGAGATGGCGGGACACTCCATTTCAACAGACTCGGGTTGGCTTGGAGCTGTTGGGCAGGTCTCTGTGGAATCAGCTGCCTCTGAATGAGTCACCTCCTGCTCCATGGGCTGACTGGGCAAAAGGTCCTCTGGTGTGGTGTGCATGGCGCTGTTCTCCACCTCATTATTTCCAACATCCCCCTCTGTGGCTCCGGGCTGTACCTCAACCTCTGGGTCCTGAGATGCAGTGGATATTTCTGCAGGAGGAGTACAAGTATGGGACATTTCTGATGAGGGGGTGGGTACAGGGAGCTCACTGGGGTCACTGTGGAGAGGCAGAGGGTGAGGTTGGACATTTTGAAGTGGAGGAGAATCAGCTGCTGGGGATGAAGACTGAGGATCCTCCTGGAGACCAGGTGCCAGCGCCTGCTCCATGTTGGCCAGGGCAGACTGAGACTGATCCAGGGTCGGGTTTTGCAGTTGACCACAGGAAGGTCTTTGGGAAGGAGAGGCAGGGGAGGACATTTGGTCTAAAGGTTTGGGTAATGTAAATGGTAGGGGCTGCGGTGAGGTAGTTTGTCCATCTGCAGTGTCTAATATGGAACAAAATATAACTGTGAATCAATCGACTGGAATGCAGTAAACACCATAATAAATAATGCAAACCAGATAACTTTAATACAGAGTGCAAATAATTTATATATAATTTTTTATATATATATATTTTTACAATTTTATGTGTATGCATTCTCAGAACTAATACACAAATAAGTAAATTAACAAACATCCACCCAGCAGCAAAATAAAGGCAAAACAAACTAATAAAATAAATAGAAATGGACTCAGCACTGGCAATGGACTTGTGAATTTGCAGTACCTGGTTGGTTGAGCCCTCTTCAGCTGTCTCCAAATGCATCAGTGCTGTCCTGCTCAGGGGTTAGGGCACACACCACACACATCATGCAAAGGGACGGAGAAAGTTAGCAGTCACACACAGGGCATGCAACCAAACTATCGGCCTTTTCACACAATCAGGTGTGAAAAGTGTCATCCAAAAACAACTTGAGCCTGAAAACCTGACAATAAAATTACAGCATTTTCACAAACTCATCGTCAGTCATGATCAGAATTTAATCAAGATCTCTACACACTTCCATCCAATTGTACACGTTTTATTGTCTCTCTTTGATATCTTGTGATATTTTATTTAGAACTGAAAACAGCTTCTGTAAATATTATATTATAATCCATAATAAGACACCAACTCACACAGAGGTTCCTTGTTTTGAGGAAACATTAGCCCTTTATTATACTTCTTTTAAATGGTTTTGTACTTCTGCCACAAGATCACGTCATTCAGTCTCAATGTTAATGTTTTGAGACAAAAATGTCCTACGCCTTTTTCTATGCAACATGTTGTTTAGAGTTTATTTACGTAGGTGGTTTCAAGTTCCTCAGAAACGCATCTGAAGGGTTATTAGCCACACACTGGCAATATAGAAAAAAACTTTCCTGAACAAGATGCAATGGAAAAACAAAACAAAACAGTGTTTATTGCTTGTTAGCACTGGTACCGTCTATCAGTTATCATTTTCTCTAAACTTTGACAGAATAAGAAAATGTCATAAATAAATAGAGTTTCAACTTTAGTACTTTTTAACAATAAAAAAGTTAGCCAGGATTTTCTTATTAATGAGGACTTTGTTTATTTGAGAAACATTCAACTTTCTGATCTCATCTTGCTCCGCAGCACAGTCAAATTGTTGAGGCGATGACATGAAGTGACCATGTGAGTGAAAATTCAGATAATGGGGTTGAGAGTAAGAAGCTTTAAGTGGCACATGCACATCGAGCTCCAACAGAGCTGGAAAAACGCTCAGATGAGGAACAGATTCAAGGCAGGGCCGTTTCTTACCGCTTTCCTGAACGGATCGCTGAAGCGCCTCTGCCAGTTCTCTGTCCCCGATCTCCTCTGGACGAGCGTCTTCGGGCCCTTCTGGTCCGTACGCCAGGCGAGCGCAGTCCGGCAGCTCCGCCTCAGACAGGAAGCGCGTTTCCGTGCCTGTGGTGCCAATTACAAGCACGCTCTTCTTCAGGTCGATCGAGCACTAGAAGAAAAACAAGACATTCCCAGATTATCTACATACATCGGCCGTAACCTCTTAAAATTATTTATAGAATACTGCAGTGCAAATGTCCTCAGGTGCAAGAAGATCCCACCTGGTGTCTTTTCAGCATGTCCAGGCCTAGCAGCATGTCCATGGGCTGGTCCTCCAAAATTGAGAAAGAACAAGGAAGAAAATCTCCCTCTATTTGAACCTGAGCTGCAAAACAAGCAAGAGGACAACAGAGTTTTACATAAAAGGATCAACTTTGAGAAAGCTGATGATCTATCAGGAGTTAAATATGTTTAGCTGATCTTAGCAAAATGAAGAATATTTAAGAGGCTAAAATAAGCAATTTTAATGCTTTCAGTCTTATTACACAAGTCTTAAAAGCCTTTTCAAAAAACTGAATACAATAAAGAAATTGATAAATGAAAAATTATAATTCTCTCTAAACCATTCCTTTGAGGAATGCCAAGTCTTACATGGCTGTACTTTTGTGTGATTTTTCATGTTTGGTAAAAAGGCTTCACTAATAATTGTTAATCTGTCAACGTCACAAAATCAAATCATAAAATAAGAGCACATATTAATCTGGTAAGGTAAAAATAAACTGGCTGGTCTTGCTCTAAATACTAGCTCGTGCAAAGAAAACCCTGACACCAACCCAAATGAACTCTGCCAATGATCTTTTGAGTGCCCACTCCTTTGGCGATCCCCGCCCATCGCCGATCCACCAGTCTCATAATGTTACAGCGCTCTGCACACGCTTGGCTCATGATGGTCATCTGGGCTCCTAAAAGCAAAGAACAGGAACAAAGGTCTCTGAGGTCATAAAGACTAATGTGAAAAGTAATGGTTTAAACGCACAATAATGTGTAATGCCAGTCCTTTCAAACTAAACCACAGTGTTGCCCGCCTACATCTTAAAACCCCTCTGCTTCTTGACCACAAACTTGTACATCATACAGGCATCAGAGTTTAATGTTTATTACCTGAGTCAACAAAAGCTTTCACAGGGTGGCCATTGACTTTGCAGTTAATGTACAGCATAACCACCTGTCCAAAGCTTTCTGGGGCTTCCTCCATTGCAATTGTCATGTTCTCTTCCACATTGTGCTGCCTGGAATATGAGCAAATCCAATAATAAGGAACCTAAAGTTATTACACACAGAATTAAATTCCTGTCTAATTTATTTCCAAAAAGCAGCTAAAACTTATGTCAAAATATACTATTATAAGATTATCTGAAGCTGTGGTGACAAAGAGAATATTTTGTATTTTAATGTGATCAGGTTTCTCTGATCAAATAGAGTCTTTTGACTGTATGGATTCAAGTTTTTTCCTACCTGATTTCCTCCTCAATCTTTGCCTGAGCTTCCAAATCAAAAGGATCAGCGGTGATAAGTCTGATTCTCTCTTGTTCCCTTTTGGCTCGATCCTGCTGTTGCTCCAGCAGCACTTTGGTGAAACGCTCTAGCAGAAACACAATTAATTAATATTGAGTCAAAACAGCACAAATACAGAATGTGCTAAAATATACTAACGACTGTTTAGATTGTTGTTTTTTTGTGGCTCACCTAGATCTCCGCTCAAAAGGGCCTCAGCTAGTGGAGGGTTCCTCTCCTTTAGGAGAGAGAGCTCATGTGGATTTGATAATAGCATCTGCTGAAGTAAGGCGGGGTTGTCCAGGCCCTGAGGGGTGGGGCCACGAAAGGCCATTGGCGTGGAAGGCTGTGCGGCACGCGGCGGCTGCTGCTGCTGCTGAGGAGCCTGCTGCTGCGGCTGCGGCGGCGGCGGTGGCCTTGTAGGAGCACGTTGACTGGTTGAAGAGGAAGGAGAGGAGGAGGAGGAGGAGGAGGTACCCGGGACAGTGATGGAACGGAAGTCAATACGAGGCAAGCCTAGTGAGGATAAAGAGGAGGAGGTTAGCGTGTTGGAACCTGTCTTGTCAAACTTATCCAATTTCTATCACTGTAAAATAAAAGTCTGAACAGCTTGTGTTGTCATCAACTTTTAACAGATATGTGTTACCTGGAAAGCTTGGCTGGGTTTGTGGAGGCCTTCTGTCAGTTTGTCGGAGAACAACCACATCTCCATCCTTGACACCGTAAGTCCCCAAGGCACGGGTGGGGTCTTTTAGGGGCTGTTCTACATATGTAATCTGACACAGAAAAATAAAAATAAATAAATAATAACTCACCCATCTGAAAAATAAATAAATAAATTATTTTATGGTAGCTTTAGATTAGACTGCTGTTCAAACATTGGTGCTATCACTAAAGGCTTTTTTTTTTGGTAAAAGTATTATAAATAAATAAAACAGTGACATCAGAAATTAGCTTTTATAATACCAGAATTTCTTATAAATTTAAAATGGGTTTTGAACAGTAGTTTCAAAAACTTATGAAAGTGTTTCAAGATTTTTATTTGGCTATTAGCAGCTTTTACCTCCTCTGATTTTTAACAAGTGAACTCTGTAAAAGGTATGATTTTAAACATTGATTTGATTGTTCAGATACTCCACACCTGAATGAATCATTTTAGCATTAAAAGCACCAAATTCAAGAAATGAACCAAAAATGTGTTTGCCCATAACAAACATGTTCCTGTTGTTCTGGATGTTCTGGAAGGGGGGAGGGGGTTACAACTACAGAAAATGGTAGACACAAGATTTTTTTTTCAAGTATAAAGCATAAATGTGGTACTAAGACAATCCAATCAAATATTGCATAAATATAGGTTTTATTTGCTATAAATATTTTTATTTTATGCCTGACACTATTGTCTTCCACGTGTATTATTAAACACTTCATGCAGAATATTCTTTTATAATCAGGTACAAGAACTGGTTATATAATAAAAGGAATCGAAACCAAAGTTAAAAAACACACTTCAAAAACCTGGCTTTAAAAATTAATGATCAAACCCAATTAAAAAATGTCAATGAAGTCTGGATGACTGGAAGCAGTAAAATTAGGGTACAGTTAAAGCATTTGCTCTGCAGTGTATGTTTACACAGCACACCAACATTTGTTTAAAAAGCTTCAAGTAGTTTTGTTTGTTAAGCCATATGAACTACACCCATATTGGCTTATCTCTCCCAATTAGCTTTTTGAAGTTTTCCACTAGCCAAGTTGTTCGGTGAAACTAATGCCTCCCACAGTGTTTATTACCAAGTCAGTAAACATGTTTGCTGTCGATAACTTGGGTTTCGCAACGACTCTTACGAGAAAAACACAGACAAGTTCAGTTCATGCTAGCTAGGTTAGCTGTTAGCTCAGTTAGCTCTCCGTCTTCATTTAGTTTCGGGTCTTGCCTGAATTTCTCCAGCGGGGATTCCTGATTCTAGTTCACAAAGTGCTACAAAGTCCCTCAGCTCCAGCTCCGGGGACACGTCGAGGGCAAATGTAGTTTCTGGGCGATCCCTCGGCGCACAGAAAACGGTGACCAGCATCGTTTATTATTTTCGGGGCAGGATCCCTGGGCAAACCCGTCTGCAAGAGAATGCGGTTGGTGGAGTTTGTTGTGTCACAGAAGAAAACACGGCAAGTGAGTTGGAATTCCCCCCCAATTTGAATAGCTTATTATGTGAAAAAATATGTATATAAAAAGCGAAACTAATATTAAAACGAAAGTCAGTCGCTGATTTGGACACGCGAGGAAAATGCCTGGTGTAAGTTTCTCTTTTAAACATAAAATGACAAGCACAGCTTTAAGCACGTTTTTCGACATGTCGTAAATTGTTTCTTCATCTGCGTTTACAAACATTAATCTGATTGGTGCTTTTAGCACCATCTACTGGAGACTGAAAAAACAATCAAAACTAGTCAACCTAAAAAAACAAAACAAGCACACACACACACACACACACACACACACACACACACACACACACACATTATATATATATATATATATATATATATATATATATATAGTAGGTATATTTGTTAACTATGAAAATTTAAATATCTAAATATTATATGAATATACTTACACAAGTATTTTTTCAAACTTTAAGCTGTCTTTCACATTTTTTTTACCTTTTACTTATCATTTAAAATATTTCAGGTTTTAGTGTTTTATGTGTTTTAGTTTTAACAACTCAGTCAAAGGCAACTTTTAGTAGTCATTCAGCACTCAGCATTCACACTTCTGTTTTCCACAAACCACAATTACTGTAGTTATTCATCTATCTTTTTATCTGTCCTCTTTTTGCCATGGGGCAGCTGGGGCCATATCTCCAGTCTCCAGTCTAGTTTGTCAGGTTGCAAGTCCATCCCGAGGAGAGACAAATGAGACAAACAACCATTCACACTCTTACTCACATCTGGGGACAATTTAGGGTTACCGTCCGTTGCATGTTTTTGATCTGTGGGAGGGAACCAGACTACGTGGAAAAAAACATGTGTGCATGGGGAGAAAATGCAAACTCTGCACAAACATGCAAAGTACAAACAAGAACAGGAGAAAAACAGGAAAGGGATGAAAAAAAGTTGTAACTGCAATATTATGTATATACTAATTTCAATCAGGACACAGATTTGTCTTTATCTCCAACAACATTTAACACTTGTATTGCTGTTAACAACCTTTGACAAATCACAGGACCTTTAAAGAAAAGTGTCCAACAGATATTTTGAACTTGTTAGTTGCAACTATTGCTGCAGGAAACAGATTTCAAATACATCTTTTGTGTTTAGTTGTACAAAAATGTAAAAATGTAAGAGCTGGACACGTGGAAAGTAAATGTTGTAAAGACAATGTGTACTTTACAAGTTTTAAGCATTTAATGTCTTTCAAACTATTAATGTCTCTAATATTCTTCACCTTTTTTTAAAAAAAAGAAACCAAAAAATAGAGAAATTTGTGGTATTTTTGATATCTTACTCAACGGCTGAATATGTACACTTGCTTTTGTTCTACATTATAAATTACAACGTCCACACATTTAATGTAAATTGACTTGAATTTAAATGAGTTTCTGACACAGCTTCAACAAATTTTTGGTATTTATTTCTAGCTCATTACTTTTATCATCTTATGTTCTTTGGAAATAATGGTGAGAAGTTCAAATAAAGTTGGGTCATTTGACAATTTCCGTTTTCCAATCCACATTAAGTTTTATCTTCTGATAAGACAGGAGACTGTTAAGTTGAACCCTATGACAAATAGTATTTCTCAGAAGAATGAGTGTTGCAATCAGTAACATGAATAAATGGATAAATAACAAAACCAAGAGGAGATACATGAATTATTTCTAAAAGTTTGTCTACCTTTATGAGTGGGTCAAAAAGTAGGCTACAGGTTTCTTTAAAACGACCAATAGAAAGTTCAGAAAAACATTAATTTCAGCCTCCGACAAATTGTTGCCAGTTCTGTAATGAATGTGCTTTTATATCATCATGTTGACTCATCACACCAATACCTCCCAAACATATAAAAAATATCCCTCACTTTTTTTTAACAAGCACGTTAAGCTAAAATAGGATCATGTTTAAAAGGTTTTACAGCCATTTGAATATAAATCTGGTTATTTTTGTTGCTGTTTTTAATATGTTTCATACTTGAATAATAATAAGTTAAACTGAAGTGGGGGTGGCAACATCCGTTTTAAAGAGGCACTCTTTGTAGATGTATCTTGCAGCTTGATCACAACTGTGTGGTTGCTTTTTTCCATGTGCACTCCATGTGCAAACGCGCCGTCATGTTCTTACCGGCAAAACAACAAAAAAGCTTCTGAGTTTCCGACAGCCAAACCACAATATGCTTTTTTCCTAAAGGTAGAGAAAAAAAGTCCCGATAAATGGCAATAAACCACCAAAATATCTTTTAAGTTGAAGATAAAAATGTTGTTTCTTAAAAAAATAACCTTTATCTCAATGCAAACTGCTGAAAAGGCAGCTGGAAAACACATTTCCACATTTTTTTCTTGCTGTTTTGCTTAAGTCTGGTATAAAATAGATTTGTTTCCTCCCTTTAATCAAATAACTAACAGATTTTATAGACTGTCAAATATATTATACATAAACTGACTAAAGTTCTGAGTCATGAATACTTTAGAGTAACAGTATGACTGTTGACAAATGAAAGAACAGCATTTTTTATGGTTTAAAAGTCAAAAAAATGGTCTCAGGTCTTCATGGACAACAAAGAGGCACAATCAGTTATAGTAAATGTAAATATTGTTGATTTCCATGTCAGTGATGTTTTAAGAAGACACTTAAAAACAAGTGGAGATTTCAAAACTAGCTGCTTAGAGTAAAATCTTCTTTTCTTGAAAGAGTGCAGAACGCCTGCTGGTTCAAGATGGCTGCCACAGCCACATCATGTGAGATGTATTAATGCTCAGAGCATGTGTTGAAGATGATTCTCAGCAACTACCACACAAACATGCCATCATTATCTGTAATTGTGAGTTAACTCTAACTTGTATGATCTGATTGCAGTGTGTGGTCACGATATCATATGTCTTCTGTAGACTAGACCGTCTCATTTCACAGCTGTTTAAGCAGCTGACACAAGCAGCCTACGGCCGACGTTGACTGTGGCCAACGTCGGCCACGGTCTATGTAACCCATGAATTGAGACACGTCACTCAAGATTTTAGCTCAAAATCTGTAATATTGACTAAAAGCTGCTACGTATAGGCTAATAACTCCAAATCTTTATCAGTTGAGGAAATCTGACCAGTGATCACTTTCTGAGAGTTTATCCAACAGTTCATGAGATATTTTGGTAATGGCACAGACAACTAACCACACAAAACCCCCCCCCCCCCCCGCCCCCCAAATCATGCACTCACACAGTCACACACACCCCTCCCACACAAACACCGGTAAAACCACTATTGCACCACCTTCAGCAGCAGGCAGTAGCAGATTGGAAAAGCTAATCTGAGATTGTGGCCAAATTGGCACCAACATGTTGAGGATTACCCAATCTGTTGATTTTTTAGTAGTCAATAATAACCCAGGAAACCCCCCATCTTACTACCAAAAATGAGTAATAATGAAGCTGACCACTTAAACAATAAATAAATAAATAAATAAATAAAGTTTTACAGTTGGATGAACATAAGTGTGAAGGACCAATCAGATCACAGCTGTGGTTTTGTGTTTTACTAGGTAGCCTGGGTGTGTCCCAAGCTAAGCACTGTGTCTCTCACTTGGGGGACCACTAGCTGCAAAACTGATCCCACCTAGAGTATACCTTTTTGCAGAAAATATTTACTGCCTTCAATGTCCCTCTCATCTACTTTGTTTTTGTTTATAGCCTGCTGAAAACAGAAACCTAAACCATGAGCAGCTGCAACATTCTTATATCGTCAGGAATTTGAAGCCTCAAAGGCAAATCTGGGGTTACAGAAGAATGCTGGGATTTTTTCTGTCACTTCTGTCTGTGACTTTTATGAAGCTTCCCAGAAACAACTTCCCATTCCTCATTAAAAGGCACTGAAGACTTCTGAGTCTTCACTGGAATTTTGAGCCTGTGGTCTAAAACAGCCACATTGCATTTGTGATTTTGATCTGACTCCAACCAATTAAAAAGCACTGGAAGATCTCGGCCCAACACAGCAGATTAAGGCAAGTTATCAACCACCCCAATATTTAAAAGGTAAGTCTGTCCATTCTTTTTAATTATCGTGTTGTCAGAGTTGCATACACCTCTAACCAGAAGCCGTTTATTCTCTGGTCAGCCGCATCAACAGCAGGCAAGTATTGCTCCAAGGGTCCTTGCCACTTTGCCAACAGTTTATGGATGTCAGTAAGGAGCACCAGTATTTTTTTTGTTCAGGACTAAAAGACCTCAATCAAAATAACCAAATAAAAGTTTAACTAAGATGATACAGAAATGTATTCATCCTTAAATTCAGATAATTTGATACTGTAAAGAGGTGTGTGTGTGTGTATATATATATATATATATATATATATATATATATATAACTAGAAGTAACCTTTGATTGATTTGATTGGCTCATTCTGTTATCTACAAAATAGAAAATATGTCTAAGCTCAAATCAATTTATTCTGACAATAATATGAAGACAGTTATTACAGCTTTATTTACAACAAGGTTAGATTATTGAAACTTCTTCAACATCAGTCAGTCTGTATAATCCAGTTGTTTAGGTCTCAGTAGACAGACTGAACTGGTAACAGAATCCCTCTTAAGCTTTTAAAACACAGCTTCAGACACGTTTACGTTTCTTACTTTTTAGGTGTACGGTAATTCATTGTTTAGCTGCATTTTTTTTAGCATTTTGACTTGCATTTAAGGTCTATCATCTCTTTTGTTTTAATGAGTTTATATTTTTGGCAATTTATATTTTTGTTTTATTTGTTTCATTCTTAGTCACCTTGCATTGTTTTAAATTCATGAAAAATTGAATTTATCTGAATGGATCATCTGAAACCTTGTTCCTTTTTTTTTTTTAATCTAATATGCAAAACACGTGGGGTCTGAAAAATCCACCTCCCTACTGAGAGCTTCTGTGACACACTTTCTGAGGCAGTTCTCACAAAACATCACAACCAGTCATTAGAGGAGGACTGAAAATGTTCTTGTGGAGTCTGGTTGTCTTAATTTTGACTTTTAACAAACTCATCATTCATTCAGATGCCTTCCAGTGCCCTAAAGGTAAAACTATTTTTTGTTATACTTTTTTTTCTGATAAAGTGTTATTTGTTTTATTATTTAATATGTTTAACTAATGAAGATGTTTTTTTTTTCTCTGATTCTGATGAAAACATATAAAGGTGAGAGAGTCGTTGAAGAACGTAACAAAAAGAATTGTAAACCCTGTCCTAATGGAACTTTCCAGCCAACAAAAAATCCATCTCAAAAGTGCATAGCGTGTACATCGTGCTTTGGAGGTAAGACTTAAAATGTTGCTTAGATCTACAGAGAACACTACTATAAATAACTCCAGAATCAGATTAAACTGAGCGATATGAAAGACGAGCACTGAGCTTGGTTGTATCACCTCATCTCCAGAATAACAGCAATTAAAGTCACTTTAACAACTACATTTAGGGTATTTTCAGCCTCACTTTCTTCCCAGAAAAACATAAATCTTGTTTTGGCCTGGCAAATACTAAACTGAGAAAGAAGAACTGAACCAGAAACTCCTGGTTTTAGACAAGCTGAACAGAAAGAGGAACATGAGACGACTTTAACTGCTTACAAATGAAATGGATGGCTGTCTTGTTTAAACTATAAAATGTTTTTTTTTTGTCCTAGGAAGTTACATAAAAGAAAAGTGTACCCAATTTAATGATACAATATGCCAGTGTAAAGAAGGATTTGTTCCCCAGTATGATGATTCTTCCGAGTGCAACTGTAAACCAGGATCTGGACTAAAAGATGAAGGTACAACTCAGTCATAACTGTTTTTCAGCATTCACTATATAAGTAAACAAAGTAAAATTATATATATACATATATATTCTTATTCTGTGCCAGCATGTTCAAAATGCAAGGAAGGATATTTCAGCACAAAAGAAAACACCCCCTGTCAGAAATGGAACGAGTAGGAGGATCGTTTTCTTATCATTTAATAATCTGAATTCACAATCATTTCTTTCTCAGCTGTCTATCTGGCTAAAAACTTCTTTTTATCTTTATATTTTATTTTAGATGTGAAGCAACAGGAGTTAAAAAGCCTGGAAATTCAACCTTTGATGCTGTTTGTAACGAGGAGTCCAACAGTAACCTTCGGATAACTACACCCTCCACATCAATCAGAAAAACTGAAAAACTACACACAACAAGACCCCGTCTACATGAGGGAAATCAAACAGTGAATCCCACCTCCACCACAAGTCCTCCACCACAGAAAGACAATGTGCCGTCTCCCTCTTCTTCAAGCAACCACACTGGTAAAACCATAGATATCGTTGCATTTAAAAAAAATGTTTTTTTATAATCTCAGATTAAAGAGTATCGTAAATCTGGCTTCTGTCTTTTTCCAGCTGTGGCCCTTTTCTGTTTGGGAATTGTTGGACTTCTTGTTTGGACTGCTGTGACCTGCAAGATGCACGTCACCCCTTGCTCCCAGAAAAAGAGAACGCAACGTATGTTGGAAAGTAAAATTATTTAGCAGATCTTGATTTAATTTTGTGTGTATTTGTTTTTTCCTGGGTGAATGATGCATACATTCACCCTTCATTTTTACCGTTGAGTGAGTTTCTCTAAAAATGGTATGAAATGGTTACTTATGCTCATTTTTGCTTGTAGCCCAGGACTCGTTGTGTCGGAGACCCGTAGAGGAAAGTGGTGACAGCAGTGAAACTTCACTCAAACTCAACCTGGAGCCCTGAGGTGACACCGTTTCCTCGATTAATGCTGTGAAATCTCGGATGAGATGAACACCGTCTGATTTAGAACCAACCACTTGACACTTCTTTATATTTTTAGTTGTATGTTAGACATACATTAGGAAATGATCTGTATGGACCGTTTTGTGGATACTGTCTACTTTGCCTACAGTGCAAAAACATAATTGTCCAGTTTGGGGGCATCCGGTGCTGGTCTGTCACAAAATGACTTTGGAAATGTGTTGTGGAGGTCACTGTGCTGTGTATTACACATGCACAAAAACAACTGCAGATGCATTAAAATATGTTAGAATATATAGACTGATGAAAACTTCTAACTGTCACATCAAGGTTTAATAATATAGTACAGGTCTAGCGCTAAATATGTTGATGTGGTTTACAGAGATCTTGGTCGTGTATCATTTTGGCCATATTACAAAAGATAACTTGAACACAACTATATAATTGTATACAGATTATTTATTAACAATGCATCTTGCAGAAGGCTACAGATGACAATAACAAATGCATTTACCATCATTTAAACAAAAACACCAATTCAATTATTTATGCCAAATTTGATGTGTGGCAAAGGAGGACATTTTCTACACAGCATTTAATGAATCATAGGTCAGTGATAAATACAACTGTATAATCTTACCTCTATTTTGCTTCTCCACATTGCTATTTTAGGCACTAATTCCAACATTTGAGCAGCATAAAAGTTCTGGACAAGTTTGTCTTTTTTCTGATAAGAAGTTAGTACATCACAAACCAAAAGAAAAGTTTTAAGCTTCACAACCTTTCTCTAAAGGTTGAGAACCCGTCCCATTTTCGACTTCACTGTCGACTGTCCCCAAACAATCCCACAAACCACTGCGTGCCGTTTCTGGTAGGTGGCGCTAAACGGTATCCGCAAAGAGGTCCATCGTAGCAGGTGTGTTTTCAGCTTGAACTGTGGTCAACATTTGACCTTTGTTTGTAGGTTTGCAGGGTATTTAAAGGATTTAATCTGTTTCTGTACATCAGTCATTTTTTTAACTGAAACACAGTTCAAGTATAAACATTTATTGTTTTATTTTATTTGTGTTTGAAACTGATTTCTGTGTGGTCAGTGTAGAATTTTCAAACTTGAATATGTAGACATTTGTGTAATCAGTTCTGTTAAAATGTCATTTTTTTCTCTGCAGGTTTTGTCAAATTTATGACTTTATATAATGTAACATGTTATAATGGGGCAATAGGACAAGTCTGAGAACTAGACTTATGAAAGTTTAAATGAATACATTCATATCAGCTGCTGGAAAACATTTTACCTTAATTTGTGATACCTACAAGTCTTTATTTCTTTCTTGTTTGCTCAGTTTTTTCCACTAGTTGTCGCTCTGTTCAGCAGACCAGATAAGAAAAACATGTTTTTTTTTTTTAGTTTGTGGGGTTGGGGGAAATACCAATCGGAGCAAAATTTACCTCTTGTTTTCTCACAGAGAAATGCCACCTCTGTTCATTTTTTTCTTTTCTCCTTTGGAAACTGTGATGCCATAAATGAGAGCGCTTTCATATAATTTTCTTTTATTTTTTACTTCACTGGAGAGATTTCTCAAATTATGTCAGTCTAAGGTGTACGAGAGCTTCTCTCTTTTTTTTGCTCTTTTGCATTTTACAAAAAAAATAAAAATAAAAATGGAGTAGAAACACAACTTTCGGAGTATCTGACTCACTCTGAGTTGTAAAATCTACCGAGAAACGATACACTTCCATAGAATTGTCTAATCTTTTCAAGTTGGTTGTAAATAATGTAAAAACACTGTTGAAATGACAGTCTTGGATTTTTTCGTACTACAATCATTTTATGTAACATTTGAACACTTTTAAGAGTAGTATTTACTTCAAAGTAAACTCACATAATTGGCTAAATACCACATAAATGATTGACACTTATGCATGATTGTGAATATTTTGCTGTTTTGCCCCAAGTTAAAACTCTGAACACACGTTACAGTCAGAGTAAACGGAGGAAATAGTCCCTGCAGAAACAGTAAATGTCACCAATTCAGGAAGTCAACAAGAAGTTTCAAAGACATTTCACCTCCCTTACAAACCTGAGGTTTGATAAAACAGCTCAACTGTGCAGTGACTTACCAGAACGTAATGTAAACAACACATATTCATTTCACATGCACCTTTTTTATGAGATAATCATTCTTTTATATATATATATACAACACATATATATATATGATAATCATGTCAAGTGTTACTCTCAGTTTATTATAACCAGTGGTATTTTGTGTCTGTGTGTTTTGACTGCTTTCTATTTGAAAAGGTTAGTAGTTATATCAAAATATGATGATTTATGTGATTTCAGTTTTATGTTCTACATTGTAATAATCTCTTATTTTTATACTTACATGTTTCACGAGACATTACGGAATATTTAATCTAAAAGGTTTAGCAAATTTTGAAAATGATATGTTTTTCTCCTTAGTTGTAGAAACTTCATTATAGTCATACTGACTGCTGTTAGCTCTTTTTTTTAAATAAAATGTTCTTTTTTAAAAATGGGTTGTCCTAGTTATTCAGTGTTCTATATGTGACCTTTACTGTAGAGAGCAGATAAATGTCATGATCTTAAAAAAGGTTTGACCTTGTTAGTGCACACTTTCAAAGTTTCAAATCACAAGATATATTTTTGTATTTCATAGTGTATAGTCAAATAAAGACTTGCATAGCTTTAAAGAAATGTTCTAATTGTTCATATTCAAATCTCAAGTATTTTTTAACACTAGTCAAATTAATACACTTAACCTACATTTATACATTTATACGTACAGAATGACTGCCATATTTTCACCCAAGTGTGAATGAGGAGTGAATGAATGCATGAAACTGTAAAGCATCTTGAAAAGACTCATATAGGACTAATGCATTATTATTATTATATACTCCTCTGTGCAGAATATTTTCCTATTATTCTCAACCACACTCAAGTGAAATGCATTGTTAATAAACTTCAAGATTTTAAATACTTTCGGTACTTAAGTAGTACTGAAAGCACATACTCCAGTACTTCAACTTAAGTAATAATTTGACAGAGCTACCTTTACTTTTATTGGAGTAATATTTGACCAGTAGGATCAGTAATTTGACTCAAGTAAGAAAACTAAGCACTTTGTCCACCACTGTGTGTCTCCCTGGTGCATTCCTGGTTAAAACTTCTTCATTTACTGAAGTTACTTATGGTGGGTAGAGTATTTAAAATTTTCCTCAACTAAGAGTAGTGATACTTCATAATAAAATTACTCAAAGTAAAAAGTATGATGTAGTAAAAAGTATTTTCCCCCGAAATGTTACTTAAGTAATTGTAGCAGATTAAATGCAACTAGTGCCTCCACCTCTGCTTCAAATGTTAGTCATCTATGTGCATCCAATCATTATTTTCTGCAGAAATATTTGTCTCATGATTCACATGGTATTTTGAAAACAGACAGCAGTGTATCAGTGGCTTTATAAATTTTGCAACATAAACTCTTCTCAGTGCATCAAATGAACACATTTTAACCTTTGCAAAGTGACAGCTCCTGTGCTTCCAACCCACTCCTACCTCAGAACCTTGGGTGTCACGTGGAAGCCGACGTTAAAGCTGCCATTTCGCCCTCTGTGGTTTTTTACGATGACAAATTTCACTGACTACTGTGAAGGGCTACGTAAATGCAAGTCAGGGGTAACGTCACGTCCTGTGGGAGGTTTCAGTGAAGCAACCACACATGAAGTGGTGCTGGTGCGTGTGAGAAACAGATGGAGAAGTATCTGACTATGGTATCGTTAGTGGTGTAGCTACACGTTGTGGTGACTGAACATGTGCAAATTCATCAGAGCGATGTTACTGAAATATCTAACCAGCACAGAACTTAGTGTTATTATGTGAACAATTAAGCAGTTTTACTACATATAGAATCAATGCAAATACAAACCTCATCCATTTAACTTTCTAAACCAATATTTAACCAGGTAGATCTCATTGTGATTAAAAATCTCTTTTTCAAGAGATACCTGCTCACAGACATTACCAAATCCAAAACTACAAATATTATTAAAAAAATCCCAATAAATAAAAGAAAAACAAGAAACACATATAAAAGGTAAAGTACAAAATCAGTTAAAATATTTACAAACAAATATATGAATTAAAAATTGCCCTACAAACATTAAAACAGCTTCAACTTCAAGTCTTTCTGCAGTAGATTTCAGAGGAAGCAGCAAAGTGGAAGGAACTTTTGCCCTAAACAGTGCAAACCTTAAACTTTTCCAAGCACAGAAAATTACCTCCTGAGTTTTTTTAATGAAATAGGACAGGAGGTAAGGGGGAAGTAAACCCAAGATTGCTTTTAAAACTAAATTATGCCAATGAATGAATCTGTGGGTGGATAAGTCAGTCCATCCAATGTTGGTATACAGATGACAGTGGTAAGAGCTCCAGTGAACACAAGGGCATAACTTTAGGTCTACCATTACCCTGTGTGTCATTTTCAGTTTTTATGCTTATTAAATGTACATATATGACATCATAGATTTTTAAATCAGGTCAAAGTTACCTAAGGACAAGAAGAAAATTGCATTGGTCTATTTAACCAGTTATTTTTGATTGTATTAAATAAAATTATGTCATTTTATTGATTGGGGGAGGAGTTATATTGATTGGATCAAATTATTGTGGGGGTCATAACTCCCCTAACCCCCCCGCAAATTACATCTATGAACACAAGGCTCCATAAAATACAGAGTCAAATGCAACCAGAAGATGCATGCATATAAATCACATCTCCATAGACTAAGATGGGGAAAATGCGGCAGCAACAAGACGTTCTCCAGCCTCAAAGATAGACGAGCTCTAATTCTAAAGCCCAACTTTATCTTCATCGTTTTACCGTTTGTTGAATAGAGGGAACAAGGTCAAAGATTCAAAGAAGTATTTATACTGAGATAATTCAATCCCAGAGACTTGAAATGTGACAATGTGTGACAACTGTGATTTACACTTTGGTTTAGTGTTAGGAAACAACATTACTATAGATTTATCAGAATTCAAGTCAAGTTTTAGATCACCGAGATTTAATTTAACCACATTTAAAGCACAAATTAGTTTTTTCAGTTTTTTCAGTGTTTTCAGAGTTCATTTATTTTTTCAAAATTTGCTTGTCAAAAGCACTTTAACTGCACAATACAACACAGTGTCATCTGCATAAAAATGAAAATAATAATGTGGCACATTATTATCTAAGCTGTTAATATAGATAATAAAAAAATGGACCTATGATCGAACCTTGAGGAACACCCTTGAATATTTGAAGACTTTAAAGACCTTCCATCTGCACATGTTGTGATCTGTTGGTAAAGCCAGTCATGTGTTATGATCAAATACTTTAGATATAGTAAACAGTAAAGTGAGGATCTTTTGGTTAGTGTCAGAGTTTTTAAAAGTTAAATTCTGTCCAAAGTATTCTGTTCTCCCTCACGTCCATCAGCAAGTGTAAGTGTTTTCTACATGATGATGAATCAATGAAGGATTTATTTTTTAACCTTACTTACGTGCTTTTCTGCTTGTCTTGATTACACTTAAGCAGCACGTCACATTTACCAGGAAACCCCAAACCCAATTCTTCACATGTAAAATAAATGACTTGTCAGACCACAACTGCATTTGTACTTTCTAGCACCTGACAGTGTGGGGGTTAGCACAAGGGTTGCACAGTGAAGTCTCATACTTGTGTGTCAAAATCTCAACATCACTGCAGACAAAATCATCTCATTTTGTCTGGACTATAAGTCAACTGGAGACTTTCTGGAACAATTAACACATTTATTTTTTGGTATAATTTTCCTTAAAAGTTATTTCCTTGCTTTCACATGCTCTGTTTCTTTACCCACTTTGTCCTGTTCTAAATTGGGGAGCAGTGGTGCGGACAGCTCTCAGCTCCACCGTCCAGTCGTGCACAAATACACACATATGAGGTAAATTCAGAATTTCCCTCTTTAACAAGCATGTATGCTTTTGAATGGTGGGAGAGAACAGAAGTACCTGCAGAAATCTCATGCATGCAGGAGAACATACAAACTCTACACAAAAAAAACCCCAATCCAATTCAAACCACAGTCATTTTTATTGTGAGACAACAGTGTTAGCTTTCCTGCAGCCCACATGATAACTTTTCCGAGTTCCCGTTATGACTTTCTGTCAGAGGTGTAGTTCAGTGAAATAGTTAGCACAATTAATAACTTACCTGCAATAGACAGCAGTCAGAATGCTCTGCGTTGGGAGACATTTTCATGAGGCACTCAGGCCAACAGCTAATCAGACATGGTCTTTTCTATCTAAAACAATTCAAATAGTGCAAACCTCCGCCAAGGCCAATTTCCCCCATACAATAATAGACATCCTGGGAGGTGTAGTTTCTACAGGCATGCGTCGTGATCCGGAACATCATTACAATTGAATGGCGTGTTCCTTTGGCCAATACCCACCTGTGGTACATATTTCATGAAAAGTTTTTGAGTAATTTTGTCCACATACAGACAGAATGACAGACAGACATACGTGACCGAAAACATTACCTCCTGCCTTGGCGGAGGTAGTAAACTCTTTCCTTGCAGATTTAAACTAACACTTTGTTTTTGATTTCACCCGGGATTATTTTAAGCATCAGAAAGTCATGAGGAT
The DNA here is from genome assembly GCA_031762495.1 of Anablepsoides rubrolineatus. Taxonomy (NCBI): domain Eukaryota; kingdom Metazoa; phylum Chordata; class Actinopteri; order Cyprinodontiformes; family Rivulidae; genus Anablepsoides; species Anablepsoides rubrolineatus. Next base: position 11,654,786 of record JARVGW010000682.1, on the reverse strand, counting down.
TGTGCACATTTAAAATACTGTCTTTGAGTGTTTCACACAAGACATATTAGACCACTGCGTTCTAACACAGCCAGCCCTCGCTGCAATAAAATGCTGTTTGGAAAAGGGTCTGTTTATAAAATTTACAGAGCATTTACTTGAAAAGCAGAGAAGTTTCAGAGGTTTGAGTTGTTTTGAATGCCAGACATTTGCTCTGGAATGGGTCCTCCTCTGATTATGGCTTGATTTTTCTTGAAAATTTCTTCCAGATTTTCCAAACTGAGATTCTTCAAACTGCTACCATCTTAAAAAGGTAAATTAATGTATCTAAATAAATTGCACTGTTGGTTGCAATGAACTTTACAAGGTTTGTGATTTAAATACATTTCTTTTATTAGGTTTAATTAAATTCAATTCAAAAATACTTTATTGCTCCCAGAGGGAAATTAGATTATAATGTATATATAGAATAAATAAATAAATAAATAAATAAATAAATAAATAAATAAGATAAATGTCATGGAAATATTTATTTAACGAAGACAGAAATACATGGTCCAAGAATGAAGGTACTGTGTGGGATGGTCAGCTGAGTTTAATTGCAACAACAGGAAACACAGAGAACAACATAGAGCCATCAGACTGTCTCTCTGCTCTGCCTCATATATACTGTTTAACAAACACCTTTATGTAATCTTAATAAAGCAAGATTTCATCCTAAGGAAATGCTAGGTCAAGAGAAAATACAAAGATAAACACAAGTGATATCTAAGAATGATTGTTGTTAGCAAATCTTGTTCTGACTTTAATCATTCTATCTGTGGATAAACAGCATGTCATGAAAAGTTCATTAAAGTATGTCATGAATTACTGGCATAAACCAAAAAGTATTACTTCTATTACAATAAATAAATAAATAAATAAATAAATAAATAAATGAATGAATAAATAAATATAGTCTAACATGATCTCTGTTTGGTTCTGTCCTTACATGATGTTCACTACTTGATTTACATACTGTACATATTTCCCACGCACAATTCTACACTCATGTTAAGCATAGCTTTGCAAAGAAGTATAGCAACCGCTTTCTTGGTTTCTGTAGATCTGTGATCTTTAACAGTAAATCTTTGGCTTGTGCTGGCAGTTCTGAGCAACACAACCTTCACCAATGTAAAATGCTAACATTGCATAGATTTTATCCCATAAACATATTTTCTGTAGTCGTGAGAATGTGTTTCCATTGGAGGGTACGGTGAGCATGTGTGAGACAACTTGTATGACCCTAATCATATGTTGGGCATTAATTAAAATGTTTTTATTAGCAATAATCTAAAGATAGTTTTGTTATTATTCACATTTTTTATAGGTTATTACTCTATTATGGCTGAATGCGTATGATTGTATGTTGCAATACATCTAAAGTGTGACACAATACAGTATGTACATTTTTTCTTTTTTTGCATTGCTTTTTTGCATTGCTGAAAACTGAGACATCAGTACCTATCTTTTGTTCTTCCTGTGCTCATTTGGAAAGACAGTAAAAACTCCTTGAATTCTTGATTTATCTATCTATATATATATA